>JBBPBX010000226.1:0-36023 GCA_038048925.1 Garcialebias charrua
ACAGTGAGGCTACAAGGATCAGAGGTCACAAAGGTGCGGGACTTCAAGTACTTGGGGTCCACTGTCTAGGAAAATGGGGAGTGTGGTAAAGAGGTGAATAAGAGAATCCAGGCAAGATGGAGGGGATGGAAAAAAGTTTCAAGAGGAATTTGCAACAAAAGGGTGTCTGCAAAGGTCAAAGGGAAAGTTTACAAGACAGTGGTGAGACCAGCTATGTTGTATGTTCTGGAGACAGATACATCGACAAAAAGACAGGAGAAAGAACTGGAAGTGGCAAAAATGAAGATGCTGAGGTTCTCCTTAAGAGTGACAAGGATGGATAAGATTAGGAATGAGATCATCAGAGGTACAGCACATGTTGAACAACTGTGAGATAAAGGTAGAGAGGACAGACGGAGATGGTTTGGACATGTCCAGAGGAGGGACAGTGGGTATATTGGTAGAAGGATGTTAGAAATGCAGCTGCCATAGAAAAGGATAAAGACGAGGCATGGATGCATTTAGAGAGGATGGAGGTAGTTGGAGTCAGGACAGATGATGCAGAGGACAAGTGAGATAGACGAGGATGACATGCTGTTGCAACCCCTGACGAGGGAGAAGCTAGAAGAAGAAGAAGAAGAATCAGTAAAACAAACTGAATTATTTTCCTTTATGTGATTTTAAATGTCATTATGGGGTGACCATCTTGAATAGATTTGACTTCAAAAATTAGTTAGTTGCAAATGTGCTTCCAGTGATTAATTTCTGAGTTCTCTTCTGAGTCATGAGACATTTTTACTAATGCTACAGACAAACCAAATCACTATTGCCCTTTTACTTTCAGTGGAAGGCTGGAAATAATCAAAATAACAACAACAAAAAACGTTTTTTTTTTGCAGCAGAACTTTTAAAATTATGAAATCATGGTCATTTTCCACTTACAGGAGAAGTATTTGTGCATCAAACAGATTCTGAGAACTCGCCATCAGTAATTCTTGCAGTTAATATGTCTGCATTAGAAAGTGGTCTGTTGGCTTTGCGAGGAGGAAATTAAAGCTCAGGTTACAGAACATTAGGACATCACAGGAGCAGTTCATTAAATTAGTGTGGTTTGGTTTGCATTTTACCTTTATTCTAAAGAAAAACTGTTAGCTCTGAAATGCTCATTGATCATGAAATCAGCACATTGGGCAGCACGGTGGCACAACTGGTAGAGCTGCTGCCTCTCAGCGAGAAGGTTGCCGGTTCAAATCCCGGTCCGGGGCCTTTCTGGGTGGAGTTTGCATGTTCTCCCCGTGCATGCGTGGGTTTCCTCCGGGTACTCCGGTTTCCTCCCACAGACCAAAAAACATGCTTGTTAGGCTGATTGGTGACTCTAAATTGACCCTAGGTGTGAGTGAGAGAGTGGATGGTTGTTTGGTGTGAGTGAGACAGGTCCCTCTTGTAAATGAGTCCCCGTGACTCAACGAGGCTAGCCTGTATAAATAAAGGTTGAATGAATGAATGAAAAAAAGTCAAATATTGATCTTTTTGGAACTTCATCAGCTTTAATAATTTACAATGTTTGAACTGTAATATATATTTTTTCTTCTTTCGGCTGCTCCCTTTATCAATGTTTGCCACAGTGAACTAAGTTGCATGAAGACTTGGCAATTATTTTCTATGCCGGATGCCCTTCCTGACACAAACACAGACCACTGGGCTACCCACTCTGTGTGGAGCAGAGAGCTGCTATCTAGGGCGTCCGGGGGAGCAGATGGTGGAGTCTTGCTCAAGGGCCCAGAGTGGGGCAAATGAGGGTGGAGGCAGGTGTGGGTGCTTCACCCATCCCACCCACATTTTGATGTTGTCAGTACCTGGAGTTGAACCAGCAATCTTCTGATCACAGGCCCACCAACACTCCCTTGGAGACCATTCCCATGAATAGATGTTTGTTTAAAATGTAAACTAATTAATGTTGGGTTAATTTTTCAAATAAACCATATGAAATCTAAGCTTGGCTGTAAATTTGAAAACAGTTGTTTAAAAAAAAAATGCTGACATTTTTAAAATGTGCTTTCTGACTAGTTATGCAGTGAGGTGCCTCCAACAAAAATGTTGTGCAAACTACAATCTTAGCAGAGTCATATTTGTTCAGTTTTATGACAAATCACTAAACTATTTTTAAATTCAATAATGAGAAGTGAGAAGAAAAAACACATTTTTAAAGACATACATGTATTTATTGTCACAAAATTAAAACTATACAGTATGTTTTGGTTGAGATTCACATGGATGGATGGATGGATGGATGGATTCACTCAAGATTTTTTATTCACTCTTGAACTCACTGCCATAAAAGGTGGACAATGTGTGTGTTTGTTGGTCTATCTGTCAGCAAAATATTTATTGAAGCACTGAACAGATTTTAATGAAACCCTCAGAAGGAAAATGTTGCACATATACTGGTTTATTTTGAGTCACCATTATTCAAGGTGGCTACTTCAACTAAATTTCCTTAGCAAACATTAAAACGTCCCTAACTCAGTCATTTATACAGATTATGAGCTAAATTGTGGTGTGGTAGTAGCTGAGACTTATCCCTAACACATACTTGGAGTGCTAAAAGAGTCCATGAGATTTTGTTTAAACTTTGACGGTCAAGGCAGGTGATGTGCATTTCTTCAAAAATTGTTCATGTTTGCTTTTACCTGTTTGAATATTTTTCAGCAATACAAAATATTGGTTAGGTCTAAGTGACACTAGCATAGGCTCCAAAACAACTTGTGTAAATGTAGGTTTTAAATGTTTGTTCACACAGTTTCAACAAGTAACATTTAGCTCCTCTTCTTCGATGGAAGCATAGAGCATACAGTATAGAACCAGCTTTTGAAATTTTATGAGGCCAGTGTGGTTTGGGGGTAAATATTGTTGGTGGAAATTTGCAATTAGTTCTGCTAGATGCCACTACATCTCACACAGGGGCCCTTTAATACCGTCTGATGAATGACTGCACAGACAGTCACCCTTTCAGTACAATCAAATGTTGAAAAGTGACACCGAAGGACTCTTCTGCATTGATTTATCAAGGAATTCAGGCAGAAAAACATCAAGCATCACTACTGAAAGAACTAAAACGTCCACATTATGTTTTCATTTGCAAATTTGCAACCAACAAATGCAGTATTAATGCTTTCTTAAAATTTGTGCATTTTTTTTATCTTGGTCTGAGAGATTGGAATTATGTTATTGTATTTATATTCACATTCAGTGTATCCATCAATAATTCTAACATTTTCCTCATAGCTTTTTATTTATGTGGTTTAGCACATTGTCATTGTTGTGTTGAAAGCAAGGTTTCAGTGTATCCATCACCACAATCATATCATATCTGCCCAGGTGTTGCTCAGTCCCAAAGCTTTAACCCTGTTTTAACACTCAGTCCTCAGAGGTCTTTTTGACATCCTCCTCTAAAACTGTCCCGCTGCCTGAGCTCAAACTCTAATTTATTTTTGCTTTTTGCATTTATTATTTAAATCCTTTTGGGACAATATTCTTGATCCAGTTACTTCCTTTGAGAGTGGAAACAATATCAAGATGATTTTTTTTATATTAGTGTTCACAGCTACGAGCCAATTGAAAGTGTTCAGCTGTATTTGCAGTCCTCTGCTAAAGTTTTGCATCGTACCACAAAATATAACGACTCTCCTTCTTTGCTTTCATTCCTTGTTCATTTCAGATTATTCCTCCATCCATTATCTTTAAACTGCTTCTTCCTTTTTCGGGTCTCGGGGGTCACTGGTGCCCATATACAGCAGTCTCTGTGTGAGAGGCGGGGTACACCCTGGACAGGTCTCCAGTCCATCGCAGGGACACATCGAGACAAATGAGACAAACTACCATTCACTCTCTCACTCACACCTAGGGACAATTTAGAGTTATCAGACTAACATGCATGTTTTTGATCTGAAGGAAATTAGGTCAATTTGTGCTCTAGTAGTCTAAGCCTATAGAAGCATAACAAGCCAACACTAAATATAGGATTTATCAAAAAGGAAAGTCTTAAGCCCAGTTTCAAAACTGGACAATGTGTCAGCCTTAAAGACAGAAACTGGAAGTTGGTTCCACAAGAAAGAAGCCTGATGACTGAAAGATCTTCCTCCCATTGTGCTTTTGGAAACTCTAGGGACCACGAGTAAACCTGCAGTCTGAGAGCAAAGTGCTCTGTTGGGAAAATATTGAACAATAAGATCTTGAATATAAGATGGCGCTAGGTTGTTGAGGGCTTTGTAGGTTAGAAGTAAGATTTTGAATTCAATTCTGGATTTGACAAGGAGCCAGTGGAGAGAAGCTAAAACTGGAGAGATATGATCTCTCCTACTAACTCCAGTTAAGACTCTGGCTGCATCATTTTGGATCAGCCGAAGACCTTTTTAAAGAAGTTTTTGGACACCCAGATAACAAACCATTGCAATAATCCAGTCTTCTTCTACTTCTTCTTCTTTCGGCTTTTCCCTTTTCAGGGGTCGCCACAGCGAGTCATCCTCCTCCACCTCACTCTGTCCTCTGCATCCTCTGTCCTCACTCCAACTACCTTCATGTCCTCTCTAACTGCATCCATATATCTCCTCTTTGGCCTTCCTCTTTGTCTTTTTCCTGGCAGCTGCATTTCTAACATCCTTCTACCAATATACCCACTGTCCCTCCTCTGGACATGTCCAAACCATCTCAGTCTGGCCTCCCTAACTTTATCTCCCAGTTGTTCAACATGTGCTGTACCTCTGATCTTATTCCTGATCTTATCCATCCTTGTCACTCCTAATGAGAACCTCAGCATCTTCATTTCTGCTACGTCCAGTTCTTTCTCCTGTCTTTTTGTCAATGACATTGCAATAATCCAGTCTATACGTGACAAATGCATGAACCAGTTTTTCTGCATAATTTTTAGATAAGATATATTTCTTATTTTAGCGATATGCAGGTGGAAGAAGGTGGTTCTAGTAACATTTTTAATGTGGGGGATCAAAAATAACACCACTATGTTTAACATTATAGCTGGAGGCCACATTAAAGCCATCAAGGAGGGCAAAAGACTGAAAATGTTATTCCTAAAATGATCACATCCGAAATTTAAAACCTCAGTCTTGTCTGTTTAAAAGGAGAAAATTTAGGGTCATCCAGGTTTTTAATGTTTTTCAGACAGGCTTATAGTCTAAGTAACTGATTGGATTCATTGGGTTTCATGGACAAATATGACTGTGTATCATCAGCATAACAATGAAAATGTATCCCATGCTGTTTAATAATATTCCCTAATGGAAGTATATATAAGGATACATATTTAAAAATTTAACAACAAAACAAGCAAACAAAAACAGTGTACCATTGTAAATGTTAAGATATCAGGTTTGATATGAAGAAAATGCACATTCAAAATATGTGCATTTTTTGCTACAATTGGGCAGCTTCTATTAGATATTTGATTTTATTCTCATAATATATGAAGGTAACTGGGTTTTTGCAGAAAAGTTTACCTCTTCATCGCTTATAAAAGCTTTTTTGTTTGTTTGTTTGTTTTGCCTTCTGACTAACTCGGATGTACTTAATTTTACTCAACACAACTTCTGTTTTAGTGCTACATAAATAATTTGACATTTGACACTGATTTAGCCTTTTGAGTTCCACATGTTAAATGATATGTGCCATGCAAGTAAAGTTAAACCAAATTATCAAAGAAGTACCAAACCCACTATGCCAACTTCAAGTTTTCAGTTGTCTGTACCTTCTTGTTTGGTGCAGAGGAGCATGCTGCTGAAACCTGTTGGCTTGACTTTAACATTCAACATGTCTCCCCCACACACACATGCGCATGCACACACCATCTCTTCTCTTTTCCTGGTGATATTGTTCCGTCTGAAATCTTTTCCCATATGGAGTCAGTCTGGCGGAAAGTCTTTGGAATCCTCAAGATAACCCTGCTGTTCAGTAAAACGATCCTGTCTGAATCGTCTTAATTCACTGTATTCATGCTCACCTCACCCATGTAACCTTTGCACTTCTAGAAAATTGCATTTTAGATTTCCTTTGGATAGGGATAATAATTTATGGTTCCTTTAATTTGGGGATGTAACAGTTCTCGACTTTTGAGCTTAGCTGGAAAGAGAGAAGTGCTGAATCCTCCGAAGCTCCCAAGGACACGTGCACCCTGGAGTCTCGCCTGGGTGGGTCTGTCTGTTAGCAGTTAACAGTGTCCCCAGCCAGCCCTTACAGCTCCAAGGGCGGTCTCTGCAGCAGTATCACCACACCAGCCAAGGAAGGACCTGCTCCCAGATGCTTGAGTGGATGAATAATGGCAGTGTAACTCAGATTCTCTCTGCCTCTCTGATAATGAGGAACAGAAGAGCAGAACGTCCCCGAGGCACCGCACCTGGACTGAGCTGCCTTCCTGGCTGCCCTGAAATCTTTGTTTCTCAGGAGACAAAAGAAGAGTGAGACTCTGGCTTTACGCCAGGCTCTCAGTCTCGGTTACACTCAGATTAGTCTAAATGTGGAATTATAAAACATCTTATAAAGCCAGTGTACCATGCTTCAGGACATCACACCTCCTAACTATGCAAACCATTATTTAATTGTGTGCTTTTTTTTTTTTTTTTTTTGTGGACATCCTTGGCAATAAATATATGCTGCTTGGCGACTTTGTTCAACACCTTTGTTGTTCTCTTTCTCTCTACTTCTCACTTTTTCCCCTACAGAGAAGATTTGCCAAATAGAGTCAATTAAAAGTGTACATCTAAGTGAGAAATATCTGTTTGAGGGTGTGCGTGGTTTTGTAACTGCGCTGTGCGCTTCTTTGTGTGAATGTGTGAAACTATGGTATTTTGAAATGTGTGTGCGTAAACATTGGTGTCTGTCTATGTCTGTGTGTTTAAAGGCGGGGGCTCCCCTGGGGTCTGGCAGTATGGCGCTGTAGTGCTGCACGCTCCTCCTGTGAAAACGCCTCCAATGGGACCCGGACAGCTGTGGCCAACATAGATACTGATTCGTGGCCCAAAACAAGCCTTATGACACACGCAAACCTATTTTATTTTATTTCAGGCAACTCCGTTTGGATCTGTGAAAGCATCCTTGTTTTGCATTTTTGTCAGGAAGTGTCTCTCATGCGTAAAAACATTTATTCTCATGGCTGCTTTTGTGCCGGGAATGTTTCCCGATATACAGACGATATTGTTTTTATCTTTCTTTTCTTTCTTTTTTTTACTATCACTCCTTCAGCCTCCCACACAGTGACATGTTGCCCAATCAAAAATGACTAACACTGTTTGTCACCCTCATGTGAGAGGAGTTGTGTATGAAAAGTAAAACAGAATGTAAAACAAAGAAATAAATGAACTAGCATCTTACTTGTGTTCATTCTGCCTGTTATTCTATACAAGCGTATAACAAAATAACTTGTGGCAAGCACAAATAAACTTAGAAAAACCTAACTGAAGATTAAATTCATAAAATAAATTTGTCACGTTGTTGTGTTTTCTGTGAAAGAAAGAAACCCAACACGGTCTGCCTCATATACAAATGCAACAACAAACATCTTCTTTTTCTTTAAATTTCATTTATTTAACAGTCAACGGATGATCAGATACATTCTCTTAAAAAAGAAATTGACAACAAAACTGATAATGTTTTGAGATTTTTAAAAACTATTGTACATTTTTTTTAATATATAGATTTTATACAAAATAAAAGTCAGTGAACTGGGCAAAGGGAGAGAATTGACTTTTAAAGAGAGAGAGAGAGAGAGAAAGAGAGAGAAAAATAGAGAAGGAACAAGATTTGACTCAAACAACTATCACATTTAGTAATGACAAAGACCAATCTCTTTAATAAATAAATATAAGAAAATTAGACATCATATATAGCTTTCTTTCCAGTAGCAGGGATTGCTAAACGTCTGTAGCATAGACTATAACATAACTGCTTTGTGAGGCCTGGATACCTATAAAATTCAACACATTTCCACAAAGACTAACTGGAACCAGCGCAGCTAAAGGGCCTGAAATAAACGCATTTACCTCAATAATGGGTCTGATAGTCTGTGCCGTGCTTGACCTTTGGCTGTAAAAATAACCCCCCCTCAACCTCCCCACATACACGTTTTTCTTTGTGTGGTGACCAGAGAGTGGAACGTCTCCTTGAAGAAAGTAGAGAATAAGGTTGTCCTCTTTATACATCTCTCTCAAGGCCAGTGAAAAATAAGCTGCACATTCCCCTCTCACAAACACAGAAACAACTGAGCAGAGCACATATGGGAGGGGATGCAAAGTCGTTGGAGCTCAGGAAGGTCATACTGCACTAAACCAACATTGTTTCACCTATGGATTCAATCCGTACTCAGTCCAGTCCTTGTTGGCCCTTTGTGTTTAAACAATACAACAACTACAAGACAACAGAATAAAGACACATAGATGTAGATGACTGTGTTGCATTACCACCCTGGTTGATGTACACTCATACCACTCAGACTGGCTGTTTTCTTCCTATATATCTCTCCCTTTGCACTGTTTGAATACTTGAAGCTCAAGGTATAAGTATTGAAAACATGGAAACATAACACAGATAATGCAGATGATTTACGATATGAATACACTACTAATTTTCGTACACACGTCCAAAGAGCTTGAAAACTGAAGCTGACTGATCTCACTGCAACAACAGGTATATTTTCTTTGTCTCCATATTTTGCTTTACTATTACCCTTTTTGAGCTGGCAAGTGGACAGTGACATTGGCCATTCTCAGAGCAGGACGGCAGGCAGAGTGACTTGAAGTAATTGCCGTTTTGTCTCAGTGATTTTGTTGCATTACATTGTGAAGACAAGCAATGGTCCAGACAGCAGGGGGCCAAAATGAAAGGACAACACGTTAAATGTCTCAATAATGACACAATGCTGCGACAACACTTTGCAGATTAAAAGCAAGATGCTGAATTTCAATCAAGCAGCATTAATGGCTTGGTGTGAGGAATGGTCACTTTGTCTCCACCAGCAGACACTGAGACAGAGAGACAGACCGGTACAAGTGGCCCAGGTGAAACAAGGTGATATGACAATTTAATTCATCAAACTGCATGCTAGCCACTAATGATAGTATTATTTTAATTACGGTACAAGGTAGCAATATACTTTGAGCAATGGCAAATGGGCATTTACAAAATGTTACATTAAAAAGAAAAGTCAAAGTACCAAGGACTACACACGGGCAGATGTAAATAGCATGTCTGCTGGAATGTTTAAAGAAGGGAGGCAATTACTTATTTAATGTAAATAGGTACAATAGAGACTAATTTAACTAAGCAGACACAATGTAATCAGTGTCATATATTTGTGCCTATTTTTGTTTTAAATTTGGCAAAAATGTTGTTGAAGATAACCCTGAATGTGACTTATCCAGCAAATAATAGGAGAAAATACACCTCATATCATTGAAAACACATGTTTTTAATTCCAATTCTGACATTTTTATATGAGGTCTTCCTTATTTTTTTCAAGTCAAATGTAGCAGCCACCTTATAAAACATGCCAAGCTGCCAAGTTCTGCCTGATCTGCTCTGTGAAGGCATTGCACCGTGAGATGTGACCCACTTGCGATAAAGTGCATTCTGAGTTCAGTTCTCAGGGTAGATGAGAAGCGATGCCGGGCAAGCACAGCTGAGAGATTGTCATCACAGTACAGCTGATACAAGGAAAAAATTAATCTGACATGAACTAGATCTCTCAGTAAGAAGGGGATCAAAAGAGGAGGGGTGACAGAATAACTGTCAGGACAACAAAGAGACATGGGGGGTGTTGGTCCTATAGGCTTTGCTGAAAGTCAGGAATGTCACAGTTGCGCACAGTGCTTCATGAGTAGGGTTGTCCTGTTTGAAAGTAGGGAGAACTGTTTCTTGTTTGCATTTTTGTTTAGCCTGGTACCCAGCTCTGGTTGCTGTGGGCTTGTTGTGGACCAGCCAGCCCACTCATTCCCATCCCCATGCCCATAGTCACACCCATTCCCATACCCATACCAATGCCCACACCCTGGGCAAGGGAGCAATCAAAGTTAAAGTCCATCTCCTCCCCAGAGTCCATAATGTCATTGAGGAGGATAGACTCCACATCACAGTCCAAGCTACCATGGAACATGTCAATGTCAAGGTCGGCTGGTAGTCTCTCATGAAGGTGAGGCTGGTGATAGCCATGGTAGCTACTACCAACAATACTATTACCCATCCCCTGGCCATGGTGGTACAGTCCATTAGTCATGCCCTGGTTTTGTGAGTTTGGATAATGATTGTGACGAGGATGTGGGGTAGAAGCCACATGGCATGAGTCCTGGGGCATGTCAAGCATACCTGCAGGGTTTGGGGGAAGGGTAGTAGAAGCAGGGAGGTGGGCGTGGGATGGGGGGCTGTACAAGTAAGGAGCTTTGTGATTGTAAGTTTGTGACTGATTGCCATTTCCACGTGGGGTCAGAGATGCAGCTCTTGGTGGTGTGTGGGTATGGCTCCTGCTGAGGCTGTGACCATTGTGAGCAAGGCTGTGAGGTGAGTTGTGGTTGGTTACGTTGGTATGATTATGACTAGAAATATGATTGTGAGTTCTGGTATGGCTATGGCGTCCATTGTGGTGGACAGGTTGGTGGTTGTGATGGTTGGATCCTACTCCATTACGTGCTTGACCAATCATGGGATGACCTTCCCTCTCCTGTCCCATAATCATGTCTTTGGAACAGTATTGTTGACAAGCAGAACCACTAGTTAGTAAACTCTGAAGAGCATTTGTGCTGGAGTACGCCCGTGTGGTTCCAGAGAAATTGGCTGGCTTATTCTCCTGTATAGTTTGCATTGGTGAATGGTGACGTAGCATGCCCAAGCCTGTTACATTGTAGACACTTGCACCATAGGAGCCTTGCCCCTTCATTTCAGAACTATAGTGATACACAGCAGTTTGGTGCTTATGTCTGCTAACAGCTGTGTGCTGCTGCTGTTGGCGATGAAGATGATAACCATCTTCCACCATATGCTCATCCAAACTTATGGCACCTGCTAGGTTAGCCAGCTGAGGCAGCTGCTCAAGGGGAGGACAATGATTTCCTGCCCCCATGGATGGAGAGCGGGCACTGGTTGGTGATGGGTAAAGATGAGGGGAGGTGGAACAGGACAAGCCACCCTCCTCTGGCTCCTCTGGCTCCCCCTCAGCAAGAATAGGAGACAGGCGCCCACTCAGTGTGGAGGCTGATGAACTAGCCCTGGAATGAAGATCTGTCCAAGCATCAAACTCTCCATCTGTTCCTGATGAACCTCCAGATCCTGGGAGAGCTTTCTGTGATGGGCTACTATGATTTGGGGAGCTTTGTAAGCCCACTACAGCAGACCCTGCTCCAATCCCAGGACGGCCCACCCTCTTGCCTCTGATCCTGCCTTTACTTTTCAGGTATTTAGTGCCGTTGTCCATGGAGACTGCCCGTCGCCGAGGGGCCTTGCCCATCTTTCCACCATCTGGATTCAGCATCCACCAAGAACTCTTCCCTGTCCCCTCATTTTGCACTCGAATAAACCGTGTGTGAAGAGAAAGGTTGTGCCGAATGGAATTCTGTTGAGAAAAGAAAAAAAGAAAAAGAACAGCAAGTGAACAAAAGATTATTACACAAGACAAAGTTTCTTAGATAAATACAAAGTTCTGAAATTTACATTGGATTAAAATAAAATTCCTGGGAAAATAATGTATCAACCAAGAAAATCATCAATTTTCTCGGAGAATTGCACAACAGGGAAACAAATAAATCAAATTGCTGTGAGGAAAACACATAAATGGGAAGCTAAACAAAGTTGCCGTTATCACTAAACAGTAAGTTTAAACATTCAATGTCTAAGAAAATTCTACCAAATTTTCAGACTGCTTTTATGTTTACTATTAGGTATTTAAAAAAATGTACTGTAGATAGTCAGCTGCCAGTGCAGCCGGTCAAATATTTAAAGCTTACTGAAAACAGTAATCATTTTCAGGGACAGCCACATCTGACATGAAGCAAGACCCTGTCAGCCTCATCCAACCTGAAACAACCTGAGACTCAGTCTTCAGAGATCTTCCTTTTGCACATCAATCCTCTCACTTTCATTTCCATCAATCCATCTGTCCTCCTCTACTTTTTCCTTTAGCAGAGCTGATGTAAGCCGCTGAATTTGAGCGTACTCTATGTTTGAAGTTGGTGCCAGTCTGGCTCAGTGCCAGGCCTGTCTCTCTTGCTCATAGCTTGAATTGGGGAGAGGAGTGTATTGCAAGATTGAGCCAGGAGCAAGCAAGGCTAATGGATGTATCCAACCCTCTGACATCAACTTTCAGTGCCTATCTCTCTCTCCCTCCCTTGTTCAGTCTTTATCACAGTCTTGCTTTCTCTTTTGTCACTGAGTGCTACATATTTCAACTTGTCTAAATTTTTCTTTTTCTTATTTTACACAGTTCTTTGAACGCAAGTCATTTTCCACCTCTGCGTTCAATCTCTTTCCCTTCAATTATAGTGTACCACCAATTACTTTCCCATTATCCTCTACATCTGCAAGTACAGTCAATGGCTCAGTGATTTATAGAATCAAGTTGGATTTTTTTCTTGTCATTTATATTTCCAAGGTTGGTGGTGGTGTTGCAATTCTGCTGTTCATTGTGCATATCTTTTTGACTATTAACCAGGAAAATATCAAATCAAAAACCTTTCATGTTTGAGAATATACTAGCATTATTACAGATTGAGAGGTTCTCATTCTTCCACCATCTCTATTATACAGCAGATTATTTGTATTCTCGGAGAATTGCACAACAGGGAAACAAATAAATCAAATTGCTGTGAGGAAAACACATAAATGGGAAGCAAGCTGAATTCAGGTGATCTGTGAATGCCTCCTTGGGTTATCTTGCTGTGACACCTTCAGCATTGGGTAACCATGGCAACCGGGTAAACGTGAAGCAGCAGAACTATATCATATTGTGGTGAGAGTCAAGAGAGTCAGAGAAAGAAATGGAGGGAGAGTGGGGGATGGGGAAAAGGATGCAAGAGGAGGCGGCTGTTTGATGCTGCTGCTCCAACACTAAGCAGCCTTTCATCTTGGCAGTGCATGTCCACAGGGGATGCCCGTTCCATGCTTCTGACGACTTCACTACGTGCCGCGCCAACTCCCTGTCTCGATCTCTGTATCTTCCACCTATCATACTACTCCAAATCATGCCCCATCAAGTGGTGTGTGTACCAAAATCAAAACATCTGTAAGCTTTCAAGCCGTTTGACAAACGGTGGTTGTAAATGGGACAACATTCAGAGAAATGAACTACTTCGCCCTTCCACTCTGTGTGACCTGTCGGATTCAAATCTCGATTTATCCCCCTATAAGAGAAGAGCAGCCTCATTGAACTTGAAGGGATTTGTCATCCCAAACCCTCTTTATCTGATGAATCCACCTGCTAGAGAGATTTGAGAGATTTTCAGATGGTGCCCAGCCATGGCATCAACACCATCATCATAACTGACTACTGGCTATCTGTTACAGAGATTCCAACGCATGCATTTTCCCAGACCTTCTGTTTGTGAGTGTAAGTTTTAGAATTTAAGAATAGCTCAGATTGCAGGTGGTTTGACTGTAGGTGTGGTTCTGTTTACCTCCTGTTCCCTGAGTCAGGGGCAATTTTGCCAGCCCATGGCCCTCACACCCCCGAAACAGGCAGTCACTCCTAATCCCCGTCCATCCCCGAGTAATCCCAGACAATCCTGGGCTAATCCCAAATTGATTCAGAGGCACTCCCAGCTGGGTGTCTCACACAGAGCTATGGCAGGTCAACATAGACGCAGCGGGCAGGCTGGATATGTTATGATCCTATAGTAATGCAGCATAAGGGGAGTGTGTAAAGTAGAGAAAAGGGACAAAATAAAACCCTTATAGGATGTAGAAGTAAAGTGGTACTAATGTTTGTGAGTGTATTATAGGAGATGACAAAGCAGTGAGCTGATGTTAACCATATTTTTGACGCCTCCATCAAACCAACCACCTTTATTCTGAATTCTGTCCTTGAGGGTTGGCTTTGCAACATTTCTACCCCTACAGCTTGAACAGAATAAAATTGAAAACTTTATTATGTATTAAATATTCATAAAATGGAAATTCTTTTCAGCCCCCTGGCTTGCTGAAGCAGACGAATGAAGCCCACAGAAACATACAATGACAGAGGAACACACACATCACACACTTGGGCCCAGGAAGCTACTTCCTATTCAAATCATACCCCTTTAATACAATGGGCTTGTGAAGAGGGTTCTAAATAATGAATGAACCAGTGGCTAAGCTTTTCCAGAAAGACACACTGCCTGGTCCCTTAATACTGAACAGAACAGATGGAGTCATAAGTAGTTCTATGACTTTTTTTTTTTATCACGGACATCCACTCTCATCAGTCCTCAATCACAACTAAGATAATTTGGAGATAAAGCAAAAGCGGTAAAGGGTTATAGCTTACAGACCAATCAAAGCCAATTAAGGTGAACAAGGTTTTCTAGCATGTAATGGAATCACGTTGGAATAGGCTCACAATAAGGCTTTAGAATCCTGATAGCTGATTTAGTAATTTATTAAACACCAATGGGATTTTTTTTTGTCTTCGGATTAAAAGCTTAGGCCCTTTAAAATAAGATCTGACTTGTTGAAACTTTTGTCAAAACTCACAGGTGGAAGCACAAGGCTTTTTGTGCCCTAAAAAAGGAACTGTGTACCAAGGAGAGAAAAAAAAAAACACAATAATCCACTGTATCAGATTGCATCTCCGTATTTGTTGAAGCACAGATTTCTGGTATTCATCCTTAATAATGGTTTTAAGATTCGTTGATACGCGTTTTGAAAATCTAACAATGCCAACCAGCGACACTACCGTTCTCTTTCTTTCTTAAACATGCAAACTCAGTTGAATTCAGGCACTGTAAAGGCATTTCAGAGCAGATAATCAATGCAGTTTAATGACTATCAATGCAAGAGCTTAACACACCTCAGTGTCTGATTGAACTACACAATCCACCTCTATCATGAAGCCTGTGTGGATGCTTAATAAACTATGGTATGTCTTAACATTTCTCACAAAAACGTCTAACTGCCACAGCCTTGTGTGTGAAGTGATTGTGCCCTATTGACCACTTTGGCTTGATGCCAGACACACTCTTTGTTGCCATTCCATTGTGAGTAAGGCATCAATATTGGGAGTAGATAGTGATTGCAACGGATAGAATTTGTTATAGTGCCCAGTTATTCATCTGAAATAACCTGACTGACTGGCACAGGTTCAGCTGTGGTAGACGATGTTGTGCATAAGGGGTGGGAATAAAAGATACCATAAGGGGCCTCTCCAAATTATACAAAGGAGTGCCCTCAAAATGCCCCTAACTTGCCCATCCCCCTTTCTAAGGCCTCCTTCAGTATCCACTCTGGGTTTTCCCACTCACACTCAGAGGAGCAAGAAAACAGGTCAAATAGTTTATAAGACCCAACTTGTGGCAAATGTGCACTCATTCAAACAGAACTTAGTGAGAAACTAAGGATTGTGAATGGAGTCTGGGAACCGGCAAAAAGAAATCACTCACCCGATTCAAACAACCTCAAGGGTGAAGCAGTGTGGTGCGCTTGCCCAGCTAAGAACACAGCAGCTGTTCTTGTAGTGGCACCGGGTAAAGCCGTTTGCCACACTCGACTGGTATTACCAAACCATTTCATGCAGAATGGATCCATTATGTATTGTCAAAGGGTATCCCTCCATGGTGCACATTCATTTGACAAGCCCAAATCAACGGGGAGTAACAGAAGCACTAACTGTGTTTATGGTGATGCTGTTTTTGCCTGTGCAGAAGGCAGGAGGGATCAGGGGGAGGGGATATTTCAACACAAGCAGTTTTGTTCAGCACAGGAATGAGTTTTGTCAGCTAAGCCTGTCTCCGGGCTATTGGTGGAAATTAGCGCCAGCTAAATATTCGCTTTCCGTGATTGATGTTACGGCTTGGGTTGTCCCTTTGAAGGGAAATAAAGAATTTAGAGCCATGCGGATTAAAAGGGACAGAGCTGGGAGAATTTTATGCGTCAGAGGGGGGACTTGAAGTGCAACTGAAGGGCCTAATGGCGGCACAGACATGGCGCGATGAGGCTCTGACAATATAGTATATCAAAGAGAAAAGACAAGCAAAACTTTGACAGTGAGGACAAAAAAAAATTTGGAAATTGTTTCTGCACGTGTATGTGTGAAAGAGAAAGAGAGATATGTAGTTATTTGCCTGAGAAGCCCAGAGCCAGATGATTAAAATCCCTTTAGGAGGCTTCTTTAAGAGAGACAGATGGGCAGACAGGCCTGTTTTGGAATGCAATCAAATCGAAAAGATTAAAAAGGAGTCTCTTTTATTAGGAGGTGAGAAACAGTTACTTCTCTGCCACATGCCATCATCGCCTCCACAGCAGTGGTCACGATTGCATTGGCATGCAAAGCACATTAAAGCCCTTGTTGGGAAAGAAACAAACCTGGGATTAAGAATTGCATACATCTCAGTGTATTACTGACGAATTGCTGAGGACTGACAGGAAGACAGTTTTTTTTGTTGACCAAATGGACTCAGAAAAAAAAGAAAGTAATAGAAATGATATCTTACATGATTAATGGAAAAGAGATTTAAAGTTATTCCAGAGAATCACAAATCAGTGTGTCTCTCAGACCAAACTTTACTTACATTCAGCAGCAAATCTGAAGAGGTACAGTTTAAATGTGCATTTCTTTGGCACAACTGTACTCGAATAAACCGAGTTTCCACAGTAGAGCAATTCAAGCACTGTGAAAGGTGCTCTGAATCCGACCCTATTATTCCACAACACTGCAGGAGTGCCATTTATAAAAAGGCTTAAAATGGAAAGCAAGTGTGTGGTAGCGTGTCTGGTAGCCTAAGATCAGGAAGTGGCTGTGGAGAGGGGTGTAATGGAGTTAGTGGGGGATTCCTGCCTGACTGTGCACTAATTACAGCCAATAGTTGGTGACTCATCAGCTGTACCCACCTTGGCGCTGAGGGAAGGGTTGGCATTGGGGTGGCAGAGTGTGGGATGAAGAAGAGCTGCCACAGCTTTTGGGGATAAAAATAGATGCTGACAGATTAGAAGAGCATCTGAGACCCTGATAGGGGATCGGAAAATCCGCTCTGCTGATGCCAAAGACATGCGAGAGTTTCCGGTGGGCGCAAAGGGGACACAATCTGGGCATCACGTCTGACACCCACACACAAAACGGGGGAGCCTTAAAGTTGGTGTGAGCACATGAGCACATGTCACAGTACAGCATGGGTGTGGTTTTTCCACTGGGACCTGTGAGGTAGGCAGACCTCACACCCTCCCACAGAGGATTCACACAACAGGTGTTCGGGCTGGGCCACCTGTGGGGCCGGCCGCCTGCTCACACTTCACACCTCGACTAGGGAACCAACTAACATTTTCCACTGGGTTTGCCATGCTTTTGTTAAAGACCAACACGTTTCTGGAAAGGCTTTTACAGCTCTTTTTACAAGATCCGCAAAATGTGTGTGTGCGTGCAAGTGTGTGCAAGTCAATCTGCATTTATGAGAGCATATCTGTCAATATTTTTGTATCAGTTCATTTAATAGCCAACAGCCACAGTGTGGATTTGATTATACAAAAACCTCCCTCTGCTATATACAAAGAAACTGTCAGCCAACAATAGAATCAATGCAGACAGTTTTTCCACACTCGGGCTCCACATAATCTCATTCATAACAATAAGAATCTCATTTCCTACATTCTAAAGGTCAGTGCACACCTCAGATCACACTTTAATAAAAATATTTCTCAGAGTTTAATTTAATTTCAGCAGAGCAGGAAACTCAT
Source organism: Garcialebias charrua (assembly GCA_038048925.1). NCBI lineage: Eukaryota > Metazoa > Chordata > Actinopteri > Cyprinodontiformes > Rivulidae > Garcialebias > Garcialebias charrua. Next base: position 17,890 of record JBBPBX010000226.1, read on the forward strand.
AGGCAGCCATGCACATGGCATGCAAAATTCATCAGATTTTCCCTTTAATTGCTTCAATTTCACACTGTAGAGAAGAATGACCACAATTATGGAGAAGAAAAACAATGCACAAACAGGGATCACAGGGGCACATGTGCAAATCGAACGCATACAAACATTTGGACAAAACACAGACTTGTGATTGTCAAGGCAAGTTGATAGCAATGTTTTATCATACTTCAGTCATAAAATATTTGGATTATAGGGCCAAATCCATCTAATACACTATATATATACTGTACAGGTAGTCCTCGACTTACGACGGCCTCGAGTTATGACGTTTTGGGGTTATGATACACATCTCCATAAAAAAAAATATATATATATATATATAGTATTTATATATATATATATATATAAATATATATATATATATAGACATTTTTTTATTTTGAAGTCGATTTACGCAGTTTCCGGCAGTTTCCGGTTTAGCTGCGGTAGCTGCGGAGGCTACAGCTTGCCCTGTACTCTCTAAAAAAGCTACGTCGGGTCCTCTGGACATTCAAAAAAACAAAACAAAACTTGTTGGACCAAGCTGGACAGGCAGCAGCTGTGGAGAAGTAGCTGTTTTATGGACGGCGGTTTTACAAAGTAAACGAATGGAAAATCCGGAGGAGGGAGGGAGGAACGGAGGAAAGGCTTCACCAGCAGTCCAGAGTAGGAAATTAACTCTTTTTTTCTTTCATTATGGCTCTGAAATGTATGTGTTTTTGATAATTATGTAGGGTACTGTGTTAGGATAGGCTAAGTGCTTGGTAAAATACAGTCTGTACGTGTAAGGTGCAGTTTGGACGTATGTTTCGAGTTATGTCGAAATTCAAGTTACGACGGAACGTAGGAACGGAACGCCGTTGTAACTCAAGGACTACCTGTATATATATATATGTATATATATATATATATATATATATATATATATATATATATATATATATATATATATATATATATATATATATATATATATATATATATATATATATATATATATATATATATATTATATATATATATATATATATATATATATATATATATATATATATATATATATATATATATATATATATATATATATATATATATATATATATATATATATATATATATATATATATATATATATATATATATATATATATACAGTATATATATATATATATATATATATATATATATATATATATATATATATATATATATATATATATATATATATATATATATATATATATATATATATATATAAACATATATATATAATACGTTTTAACCCTCACAGAATAACTATACCCAACAGTTTTATATTCATGCTCAAACACAATCACACACCTGCGTAGAAATCTATCCCTTCTTGCACACAAGTACAGACAAACATGACACAAAGCCTGGCACACTGGGCACGCTCATTACTGCAATGCCAAGCTACCAGTTGCTAAGGAGACCTGTGGGAGAGGGAGGATTCCTTGTTGTTGCCATAGCAGCCAGCTCCCTCTCCCTGCCAACTCTCTCCCTTAGGGAGAAAAAAATGGCAAGAGGTAGGGGGTGAAGTAGGTAGAGGTAGGGGGCAGCAGTTTAATAGGGTTGTGAGGTGCACGGGAACTTCATTAGCCATCAGCATTCACTGCACCCACCAATCCCCATGAATGCTACATTTCAACTTGCAGACTTCCACTTATCCACACATAGACAATGCACCCCCACTTATTCATACACCTATATGGAGAAGAAGAATGGATGAGGGGCGGCATGGTTGGAATGAAAAGCATAGTTTGTCTGCACATGGGAGAGGTTGAGAGGGCAGAGGTGGGTGAGGCACAAAAAGAGGGTATTGAACACAGGGGCCTGCTTGTAGAAGAGGAGTCGTAGGAATCTCAATCACACTGGTGTTGGTAGTTAAAAGCGACATGGAGACAATTCCCTGTGTAAATGTGTTCCCCTCTAAATGAGAGTTGACCTTCAGTTACAATCCCATTCCTTTACGCCACAGAAAAGTGCTGTGCACTCATACAAACGTACATCATGCACAGCAGTGCTTCTCAGTTCTGTTCTTGGGAAACTCCATGTCCAACACAATCAAGTCAAATGAATCGGGTTAGTCATCAAGGTTTGTATCGAGTGATTACACCCCATTTTAAAATGATATACAGTAAATATACACGTTTTAACTGACTGTGACGACTATACCTGTTTTTTTAATTGTCTCTCAGTAATATAATGTAAAATCTTCCAAGCTTATATGCTCAAGCTCCATCTTGGATTGAAGGTCTTATTGTTCTACTGAAGTTATCAGGCACCTCTCTTTTGAGGTCAATTTCCAGTTTATATCTTTGAGGCTGACACCTTGTTGATTTTTTAGGACTAGGCTTGAATCTTTCTTTTTCGATAAATCCTAGAGTTACGGTTGGCTAGGGTTACCTAAGCTATCCCTTAGTTGCTGCCATAAGGACCATACCTGTCAAGTTTTGGATTTAAAAATAAGGGAAATTTTCTGCCGGGTACTCCGAGCCATCCCACTAGCCCAGGGATCTACAACCTTTATGATCAAAAGAGCCATTTCTGCCCCTATGTTCACTAAATTAAATGTTTCCGGAGCACCTGCTACAACTGGGATTCTCAACTGGTGGCCCACAGACCACTTTAAGTTTGTTAGAGGACAATTTTCTGACCGGTAGTTTTCTGGCCATTGTAAAGCTGAAAATATCTAATGATTTGTTGATATTTTTACATTTTAAGACTAAAAAAGACCAGATTATCATAAAGAAGGAAAAATAATGTGATCTTTCCCAATTAAAAAATAAAATAATGAACTATGCAGGTCTAGGTAAATTATTTTAATTGTGGAAAAATTAAATATCCTACTTCGAATAAATAAAGTTAACTTATGTTTTACTCCTTCTATTAGTTCTAGTATTCACACATTTGCAAAGGAAATGACAGGAAAAACTGCTAAAACTAGCCCTTTTTGTTGTTATAAGAACAAATAAAATTCAGTTTAAAGTTAGTTTTGATCAAAGCTTGGAAGAGCCACTGCTGAGGGACCAAAGAGCCGCATGTGGCTCCAGAGCCGCAGGTTGCAGACCCCTGCACTAGCCCAACCAAAGTCCAGGACCCCTTACATTTTAAGACAGGTTTACAAGAAATCTAAAATAACTACCTATCAGCCTCTTTCAAACCAGTTATGTGATCACAATCTGATAGGCCTACCTTTGTGCTTGACGGATTTTTCATGCTGACGGACATCGTTCCTTCCCCCATGAGAGACACTAAAGTCGCAGTTACAAATCTTAAAAAACGCGTAATTGTGCCCCACCACTACTCTTCTTTAGGAAAGTAAATTCGCTGTCCCATTTTTCAAGATATTTACACGAAGTCTTAACTTTTTGGGCAGGGACGCCTCCTCTCTCGTTACTTCTCGTTACATTCATCTCTGTGTTTTTCCGGGTTTGTTCTCGACCGCGCCGGCACAAACATCGCGAGAACTGCCACCGAGGCTACTGCAGGTGGCAGTTCTCGCGAGGCTAGTGACAGAGGCACCGGAATGACTTTTTTTTAAAAAAATATATAATATTATAATACGGGAGATTTCCGGGAAAATAATAATTCGGGATGACGACGGGAAAGAGGGGTAAAATACGGTAGTTTCCCGGCCAAAACGGGAGACTTGACAGATATGATAAGGACAAGCTGACTACAGTTCCTGACTCTGCTGTGGTCTTTCCTCTCTCTATTCTCCACATTCATACATGCAGTTCCCTTTCAGTCAAGTTCTCTCGGTGCAACATACTTGCTATGGGAGTTGCACCCCCGCACGATTACCTGAAGGAATAGAGTCACGCCTTTACGGCTAGGGCATCAGCGTCGCGTCAGAGGCCCTGCCCTCTGGGTATTTAAGCGGCTGACGCCCATCCATCTTTCTCTTTTTTGCCCTTCACCTCGCTTAACACCTGAACTTTGTGGGACTTCTCTGTTGTCGCATCGCTCGACTGAGGTGAGCTTGCTCCCTACACTGAGCGTATAGAGAAATTTTCCTGCATACTGCTGGGCTGGCGAAAGCTAGTCCAGAGTTTTTCTACTTACCTCAACATTTTCTTCTCTTTCCGCAGCTGCTTCGCTCGACAGCGCTAACTGCGTCACAACCCCCTGCTAACCATTAGCAGGCTAACCAGCGAAAGCAAGACGACGGAGAGGACGGCTTCGAACAAAAGGAAACTAGGACCAACCTCTAATCTTCTCGTCTCCGGACATGGCTCCCGAGAAGGGAAAACGGAGGACAAGGAAGAAGAAAACCAACAGGACAATGAGCCCTCGCTCACGCCCATGCCCCAGCGGGTGTGGCTACTCCCTTTCGGCGACAGACACCCACGAGGCCTGTCCTGTCTGCCTAAGGATTCTGCACGCAAGAAAAGTGCTCGAATTCCCCGACTCCTGCTCCCACAGCCGTTGAATGTCGGCGGTAGTGAGGAAATGCCGCGCGGACGCGTTGGCTAAATCCATGGCTAAGGCCGCGGCGCTGAAGGTCGCACATCGCACAAAGCTGCTCGCTCCCAAACCGTAGCTTGAGAACGTGGACCTGGAATGCAGCAGACGAGTCGGAGAGGACAATGTGTCGGACTCCTCAGTTGCCGTCGAGGACACGACGCCCAAAGTGTCCGACCAAGACGCCGAATAAGGTTACAGAGGAGAAAGTGTGGATTCCTCCCAGAACCTGGCGCAAATCCTACCGGAACCGGACTTGTCGGTCCCTGCTCTGTTCGACCTGTGCCATAGGACGGTGGATGCCCTGCAGGTCGCATGGCCAGACCCCACGCCTCGCCAACAGGCTACGAGGCTGGCGGGAAACTACTTCTATGCGAAGCAGCTGACAACGTCACAAAAGATGCCCATTTTTCCGGACTTCCTCATGGAGCTCAAACGCTCCTGGGCGGAACCCGGAGCTCCCATCACGCTGCCATTGTCCCGACTCCTGGATGTCGCGGAAATGGAGACAGTGGGCCTCGCCACCTGATAGAGGAGACTCTGGCGGCTCACCTGGCCCATACAGCCAAGGGGACGAAACCAACGCTACCCAGCAGGGCCTGCCGCGCTTCAGAGAAACAACTTGAGAAGTGCTACAGGCTCAAGGCCTCGCCGCTCGCGCAATGAATGCATCAACCATGGTGCAGGCGTACCTGGCAGAAAAACTGCAGGATATCCAGGTAACAAAAAACGAGCAGGCCGCAACGGAGGCCATGGAGGAGGCCCGCCGTGCCTCTGACCTCGTGCTCCGCATGATGGGGACAATAGCCATTTCGCAAGGCAAAGCAATGGCGGAAATAGTTGTCGCCCAACGCCATCTTTGGCTAACATTGTCGGACCTCCCGGAAAACCAGAGGTCCACTTTCCTCCAGCACCCGATCGAGTCGACGGGACTCTTCAGTGGAGCCCTGGAACGTGTCCAGACCAGGCTGGAACAAAGACGCAAACAGGCGGAAGCCCTCCGCGAGGGGTTGCCGAGGAAAAGCTTTGCACCCCCAAAGGAAGACATGCGTGGCCTCCCACAGGAGAGACCCGCTGGTGACAGTGAAAATTTCCAGTACCGGCCGAGGGCCTCTTCAGTGACCCCGTGTGGAAAACAGATTCGGGCCTGATGAAGCAGGACGAACTGATAATTTTACAGGTTTGCCCGCCCACGTGGTACGGGAACCTAACATTTTGAGCCCAGTCTCTACTTGTAGAATACTACGAGGAGCTGGTGACATGTGCGCGTGCACCAAACATGACTCGCCTACTGTATGTGTAAAAAAAAAAACTGTTTCAGGCATGTACAAAAATAAAAGCACCAAAGCACGGACTACCCTGGTTCTTGACTCGAGTCCCATTTTTATAAAACACAAACCATGTGGTCAAACTATGAACCACAGCAAGATACACGAGCTCTGCCAGAGACGGTCAGATCTCGCGATATCTTCTGTTGGGCCGACCAGCCTGCTCGAAAGAGCACGAGAGGGGTCAAAGGCCACCCCTCCAGCGCAAAAACACGACGAGCAGCAATTCAACATGCCGTCCAGGCTAAGCGCGCACGCGCATGCCTGGAAGGCGTGTCTACCAAATGATTGGGTCATGACAACATGTCATGGGCTCAAGTTACAGTTCACAAAAAGACCGCCCCACTTCACAGGGGTGCTGCAATCTAAGATTAACCCTACACGTGCACACGTGCTAAGGGAGGAAGTTTTGACAATGCTGCAAAAGGGAGTGATTAGTTTGGTCTCAGGACGCAAACTACGCTCTGGCTACTACAGCAAGTACTTCCTGGTGCCCAAAAAGGATCATTCCCTGAGACTGATTCTGGATCTCAGGGCTCTTAAAGTGAAACTAAACCCAGGTTGAGACGGTAACTCCTCCTTCCAAAATCTCCCTGAAAATGGGCGTGTCGAGAGACAAGGAGGGGTGGAGGTAGAGTTGTGCTTTTGTTCACGCCTCCACCTGCAACAACCTAAAGCAAATTAAACCTCTAGCCAACAACATACACCAAGCAACAACAAAGAATAAACATGTAGATGTATTTATCTATTCCACCCATTCCATCCAAAACCAAAGGCCTAAAAAAATGAAAATGAAAATAAAAATAAAACCGCTTGTCAGGAGTGAAATGCAGCATTTCCATATAAGGTATGCACTTCTCATCTCTGCAGGGGATTGGCTCTGCTTGAACCACCTGTGTGACATCACACATGAGCAGACATGTCACACATGAGCGTTTGCACAAATAAGAAAATTAAGGTGTAATCCACCAGTTCAACCCATAGAACTACCGTAAACACATTTTTAGACCAAATATTGCCAAATATTGCCAATTTACACAGATATGCACAATTATGTGAGAATAAACACAGCCATAGTGCTAGATAACATTTTAAACACATTCTAGGGAGTTTATCAGCTAAAAAAAGTTACTTTTGGGTTTAGTCACACTTTAAAAAAAGAATTAAAACCTTTAAGTTCAAGATGCTTACACTGCGGCAAGTTCTCCAGTCTGTGAGACCAGGAGACTACACATGTACAATGGATTTAAAAGATGCCTATTTCCACATAGGCGTGTGGAGGAAACACAGAAAGTTCCTCCGCTTTGCGTTCGAAGGGAACGCTTATGAATTCAAAGCTTTACCCTTCGGTTTAAAGACTGCTCCTCGTACATTTACTAAATGTTTGGATGCAGCCCTGACCCCCCTTAGGAACCAAGGACTCAGGGTCATGAATTACTTGGACGACCTGCTGATTCTGGCTGGAAGCAGAATGCAGGCCCAGTCACACTCCTATAGGGTGATTTCTCACCTGGAGTCTCTCGGTTTTGTCATAAACCTACAAAAAAGCGATCTAACTCCATCACGGGTTACCGTATTTCTGGGAGTACAGATCGACACTGTCCGGTACAGAGCATGGCTCTCGAAGGAACGAGTTTCCTCCATTCGCCGTTGCCTGGAATGATTTTAACTGGACCATCGGGTCCCTGTGAAAACCTGCCAACGCCTTTTAGGCCTCTTGGCGGCAGCCATTCCCTGTGTGCCACATGCATTACTGAAAATGCGGGCCATACAAGTATGGCTAAACCGACAGACACAACCTGCCCTGACTAATCAAGCAGGAAATGTTAGGATAGATTCGGAGTGCCTGAGGGCCCTGGAATCTTGGAGAGACCCGTCCAATTTCACGGAAGGGGTCTCACTGGGAAGGGTGTAATCTCGTGTAGTAATCACGACGGACGCCTCTAAAACAGGATGGGGGACGATCTGCAGAAATCAGAACGTCCGCGGCCTTTGGAATGAACGGGAAGCGAGATTACATATCAACTTCCTGGAGTTGCTGGCCGTATTCCTGTCATTAAAATACTTCTTCAGTAAAGGTCTGATTGCTGGACAGCACATCCTGGTGAAATCAGATAACAGGACCACAGTGTCCATCAACAGAGAGGGAGGGACAAGGTCTCGGGCCCTCCTCGGACTGACGCAGAGGATGCTCACGTGGTATGTCCAAGAATCTTGTCACTTAGGGCAACTCATGTCCCTGGTGATCTAAATTATGGAGCAGATGCCCTCTCAAGAGGGCCTCTCTTGGCGTCAGAATGGAGCCTGAACCTACGGATTGTGGAACAGGTCTGGTCACGATTTGGGAGAGCCTCTGTGGACTTGTTCGCTTGCAGGGCTAGCTCACAGTGTGACCTCTACTTCTCCTTGAGGGAAACAGATGCACCATTGGGAATGGATGCTCTGGCACATGATTGGCCAGCAGGGATGCTCTACTATGCCTTTCCACCTGTCCCTTTGATCGGGGCGACACTGGAACGCGTGTGCCAGGGAGCTCGCTCCCTGATTCTCATAGCCCCCAGATGGCCACAGAAACCGTGGTTCCCAGAGCTGATTTCAATGTTATCAGGGATACCATGGCAATTACCTCCTCACAGAGATCTGCTGACTCAGGCACGTGGGCAGCTTCTACACCCACGTCAAGGGTTGTGGCAACTTTCAGCCTGGCCTTTGAAGGGAACTGGCTGAGAGCCTAAGGCTTTGGTTGCTTTATCCCAAAACAAACAGTTACAACATACACAAGGGTATCCCTTGATGTTTATGTTTTGCCTAGGAGATGTTTAATGGAAGGATTTTTTCCTCTCCCTAACTGATCTCCAACATCAGGATGGGTCCCACTTGTCAGTCGTGCCCTATATGTAAGAAAAAAGTGTTTTTCATCACACTAGTGGAGCATGCTTAGGCTGTCTCTAGCTGGTGTTGTTTATCTATATGCCCAGTTGAAACATCAAATTGCATTTCAAGGGCGTGAATGAATTACGTTCCCATAGCAAGTATGTTGCACCGAGAGAACTTGACTGAAAGGGAACTGAAAGTTATGCACCATAACTCATGTTCCCTGAAGGGAACGAGGTGCAACATATCTGGCCCTTTCAATGCTGAAAGCTCGGTGAAGTGCAATTTTGGAGAAAGATGGATGGGCGTCAGCCGCTTAAATACCCAAAGGGCGGGTCCTCTGGCGCGACGCTGACACCCTAGCTGTAAAGGCGTGAATGTATTCCTTCAGGTAATCGCCCGGGGTCGCAATTCCCATAGCAAGTATGTTGCACCTCGTTCCCTTCCTTCAGGGAACATGAGTTATGGTGCATAACTTTCAGTTATGCCATTCATTAACTTGTGTTTGTTTTTGTCTTCCAAATGAAGGTGTATGTGAAGAATTAGGCTGTCTGCTTCTCTTTCATGTCCTCTGAAACCCTGGCCAATTAAGGCAGATGGCCCATTCTGAGCCTGGTTCTACTAGAGATTTCTTCCTGTTAAAACAAAGGGGTTTCTTTCCACTGTCACCAATGTGCTGCCCAGAATGGGAAACTGCAACAAAGTTAAGATTTCATGCAATATGCTCCTTTCCTTAGATAAATCCATCCATCCATTAACTTTTAGCCGCTTCTTCCTTTTTGAGTCACGTGCCCAGCAATCACTGTGCAAAAGGCGGGGTACACCCGGTCTCCAGTCCATCTCAGAGCCACATAGAGACAAACACGACAACAAGCATTCACTCTCTCACTCATAGGGACAATTTAGAGTTACCAATCAACCTAACATGCATGTTTTTGGTCTGTGGGAGGAAACTGTAGTACATGTATCCAGAGAAAATGCATGCACGGAGAGAACATGCAAACTCTACCCAGAAAGGCCCCCGCACTGGGATCTGAACCAGGAGAGGCAGCAACTCCACCAGTTGTGCCACCGTGCTGCCTCCTTAGATAGATCAATTCTACTAATTGTCATTTTTATATTGTACTGTATGTGAACATTTTCTGTTGTAATACAAATTTTATCAACTGTACCAGTATCTGAATTTGTAATTCAGACTTGACCTAAAATAACTTGCTAATTGGTGTTATGTGCACTGAATTTATTTGATTCATGTTTACGCCACTGCAGCAGATTTAAGATTTAAATCAGATAGTTTAGCAGTGAAGAGTTGAGAAAACTTCTCAAAGATTTCCTTAAAATTTAAAGATTTTTTTTAAGATATGAAAAGCTTTACCTGTTCTCATCCAAGGGTAACTAGTTCTGTTGGAAATCTCATCACTGCTTGGTTAGATTAAAGCATGTCTCTTTGGGTTTAGGTAATGTTTAATATCTCTGTATCTCAGTACAATGATAATAAAGCTTATTCTGATTCTGATGTTTGGAGAAAAAAAGAAACAGAATTGCTTGTTTAAATTTAAAAATTGACTGTACAGTAGTCTGGTTTAAGTAGTTTAACATGAATTGTTGCAAAGTTGTAGATCCACACTGAAAGAATTGTCTCTGCGTTGATTTTTGGTACCAAGTAAGGTAGATAAAAAAAATAAAAAAAGAGACCTAGATTCTGAGTGTCACAAGTTTAAATAGGTTGTATTCTGAGATTATTCCTCACTGGCTTTCATTCTTCAACAACAAAAACTTTTTTTTAAATGTCTCTTAAAGGAGACCACATATAGGTCTTTAAAATTTTTATGTTATGTCTGTGTGCTATCTTGACAATATTAATTCATTTTAATACACAAAATAATTCTTAGATAATTAATTATACCCTTTTTAATTCTGCCATTTTTAACTTTCGTTTTGAACGACCGGTTTCTGATACAAGTTCTGAAGTCCACGCCCTTCAACGATCTGTTTACGCCCTCTGTAACAGCCAGTATCTGTAATGTGTTGTTGTTTTAAAATTAGCTCTTTTTTTATTACTCATTTGACTTACTGTTAGTGCTAGCTTAAGATAACTTACCGAAACCCGTCTGAGCGCGCCGCAATTTGCTGCTCCTTTTAGCATGAGACCACCCGAATCCGATGCTAATGTTAGCTTGTTCCTCTTCCGGTGTTCGCCAGCTCCGCTCGTTGCACGCGGAGATTTTGGGAGTTATCGCTGTTCCAGTCAAGACAACACAAAGTTCACCAAGTGTCTCCCGTAAATTAATCCGTAAGGAGAAGGTCCTCGCTGCTGTGAGGCTGCTTCGAGGCAGCAGCGAGGCTGTACAGTTGAAGCTCCGCTCCATCGCGCCAGAAGAGGGTCCCGTTGCCGCGGGTCCCTACGCCGGGGGTCCGCTCGTTTAATTTTTGCCGGCTGCGCGTTGGGAGCGATCGCAAATACACTAAAAATTGAACTAAAACATAAAAATAACAATTATACTTTATTTATAAAGCCATTTAAAAAAAACACAGCTGCAACAAAGTGCTGTACACATGAAATTAAGAACATATAAACAAAAGATGAGATGAAATCATGAAAAACAACAGTCATGTGTTTAATACAGAAGTGGGTTGAGCCTAACCAGGGGTTGCTAGGTGAGGGGCTGGACTCAGGTTGTGGTGGGTTGTCCTAGCGCTTGTGACGTCACAAGCGCGATTGTTTTCAAAACGAAACCTAAATTATCACAGTAAAATAAATCTACTTAGAGTAAATAAACCACTTGGTGCATTTTTTTGGCCTTAGGACTGTTTTTTTATGAAGTAAATACCCAAAGTTGAGTAAAAAAAAACATTAAAAAGTGAATTTTGCATGTGGGGTCCCCTTTAAAGCTGCAGTCTGCAGTTCCCTTTCAGTCTGGTCTCTCGGTGCAACATACTTGCTATGGGAATTGCGCCCTCGTACGATTACCTGAAGGAATATACTTAAGCCTTTACGGCTATGGCGTCACCGCCGCACCAGAGGCCACGCCCTCTGGGTACTTAAGCGGCTGACGTCCATCCATCTTCCTCTTTTTTGCCCTTCACCTCGCTAAACCTGAACTACCTCTTCGCGGGACTTCTCTGTTGCTTCATCGCTCAACTTGATGTGAGCTTGCTCCCTGCACAGAGACACCACGGAGCCCCTCAATCCCACACCGGAGCTCGAGAACATGGCTCTACATGACAGCACACGAGTCGAATGGGGTGACAGCCCTGACGTGCTGGCTCCTATGGTGGACCTAACAGTCGAGTTTGACACCCGAGGCATGATGAACGAGGACGAGATCTCGATTTCAGCCTCGGGCGAATTTTCAGCGGAGGAAGCAGACGTGGAACTGGAGGATCAGGTTGAAGATCTCTCCCAGACCCTGGTACCTGTGCTCCCAGAAACTGACTTTTCCATCCCTGCTCTGTTCGACTTGTGCCACAGAGCAACGGACGTGCTGCACATCCCATGGCCCGAGCCTCCGTCTCGCCAATAGGTCACGTGGCTGGCAGGAAACTATTTCTACTCGAAGCAGCAGGCCGCCATGAGGCAAAGGATGCCCGTGTTCCCGGACTTCCTCACAGAACTGACTTGCACCTGGGCTCAACCAAGAGCCCCCATGCTCCTTCCCCTCTCACAGTTCCTCGACGTAGATGGGATGGATGAGGTAGGAATAGCTAATGTACCTCAGATTGAGGACACACTAGCGTCTCACCTGGCTCCTAAGTCATCCGGGACAAAACCAACTCTCCCCAGCAAGGCTTGTCGAGCTTCAGCATCTCTACTCGAGAAGTGCTACAGAGCTCAGGGACTTTCGACGTGTGTCATGAATGCGTTTATGTTGATGTAGGCTTACCTAGCGGAAAAGCTGCAGCAGTTGCAGGTAACAACGGACAAGCAGGCGGCCGCCGACTTGCTGGACGAAGCCCGCAGAGCAACAGACTTTGTGCTCCGTATGATGGGGACAGCTGCTGTTGCACAAGGCAGGGGCATGGCGGAAGTGGTCATCGCGATTCGCCACCTATGGATGACTTTAACGGATCTCCCTGAGCGACAAAAGGTGCCTTTTCTCCATCACTCGATAGAGCCGACGGGATTATTTGGTAAAGCTTTGGAGCGAATTCAGACCAAGCTGGACCAAAGGCGCAGACAGGCGGAAGCTCTCCAGGTGGGCATTCCTCGGAGAAGCTTTGCCCCCCCATGGAGTCTGCTGGAAGCAGACCTGCGCAGTCTCGACACCACTCTGAAATGTGTGCCCCACCGCAGAAGTGTCCAGCATACGAGGAGGAGCCCCGGCAGAGACCCCCACCGGGCCAACTCCGCACCGAGCACGCATGGAGCAAAAACAGGTTTGTTCCCCGCCAGGCGGCCAAACACAGGGCCTCCTCCGCGAACCGGGACACCAAACAAAAACGTGCCTGATGAACCAGGTCCACGTTCCCACATTACACGATCACCTGCCCACGTGGTACTGGGAATGATCTCTTCATGTCCAGACTTTACTTGTATCATGGTACAAAAAGCCGGTAAATCTATCACATGCACAAATCATGCTCCCTCTGCTGTGAGTGACATAGAATCATGTACGTCATTGCACATAAGCACAAATAAGGCTCATAAAACAGCCCCTCTCTGTTTTATTGACTCTCAAAAAAACAAAAACAAAAAAACACAAATAACTTCAGCAGAACAGTTCCCTCTGGCCTGCCAGCCGTCATAAAGGGAGAGAGCCATTTCCCCCCCTCCCTCACGGCCCATGGGGTATTAGCCTAATCAATAAACCCCAGCAGGGTGCCTCTGATTCGTCTGAAGTAAGCAGACACAGAGGCATCTGCAAGTACCCCCCACACCCCTCACGGAGACAGGTGAGGAGGGTCACGTGTTCAAGCTCTCGCTCCATTGTGAACGACAGGGTAGCCAATACACTAACCAGATGAACACTTGACATGTCCGCACCTCAGGGAGGCATGCCGACAGAATCTAACGACAGGGGGGCTACATCAGATGCCCTCAGGCAGCCACAAGCTTCACACCTTCACAGCAGCAATTGTGTTCAAGCTGCTGTGCATATAAACAAATCAGAGATGAATCAGATCTCCCTTCCTGTTTTTCGAAGGGGACTGGGCTCTCTATCACCAAATAATCTAAAGTCTGCCAAACTAAAAGGAGCGTCTCCACGTTCTCACGTTGCAGCTGCCCCTTTATTATTAATGAGGGATACACAATGTCCATGCAGCAATCAGACAGCACGTGACCTTCCTCTCTGTGCTGATCCAGCTCTGCTTTCAAACAAAATTCTCCCAACGGGTGAGACACAAACCACGGTCGGCTTGCCTGGTTCTGACGCTCTTTTAAAGCCACGGACTAGCCTGGCCCTCGCCTTCCTGCACAGCTCCGCTCAATTCTCATTTCCCTTCACTGCACAGTCTGGGACTTCTCCCATTAACAACCATTTCTCCGGTAGATTTTTGTTCGGACCAATCAGAGAACAGAAGGGACGGAGTTTTGGACCCTAACCCACGCCCCCACCTGTCCCAGCGCACAGAGCCCTATAAAAGGGCTCTGCCAGCGCGCAGTCAGCGAGCACCGGCATGTTCTCATTCAAAGCGATGCAAAGCGATGCAGAACTGTTTTATATGTGACACAAATTTATTAATTTCCCCTTCTTAATCCCTTATCTGGAGTTTTCTTTTGTTTTTTGGGCCAAAAGTCAAGTGATCGCTCGCTCCCTCCTCCTTCTCTCCCTCCGCTGAAATGAACAAGGAAATGGCTGAGGTTGTCACGAGAATTAAACTCGGGTTTTACGTTGCTGCCCGAGTCCCATCAGATTTTCTGGTCTTCTGGTGAGCTGGACCAGCGATCCATGGTTTTATTGTATTTTATTAAAACGTTTTATTAACATATAAACACAGAATTTGCAGCGCGGCAGCCGGCAGCAAGAGAAAAGCTGCAGGAGGCGGAGCAGTTGTCAAGTTCACCAGAGCACGGGGAGCAGCCATACATGGCTCTGAGGGGAGGGAGCAGAATGCTTTCCCTGTTCAAAATATCCAATGGTTTTGTTCCTCAGCAGAGGCCAACGCCTCCAGCAAGAATCGTTTTAAAATGGAGAGGTCCCAGACCCTAGTCTGAAGCGAAGTGAAGGACAGGGTCTGGTTTTAACCAGGCTAGCCAAGGACCAGTAAACTGGACTATTCCAAAAAACGGATTGGAGTCAGGAGGTCTGCTCATTTACAAAACTCGCAGTCTCCCGGTCTCATGACTCCAAACTTGGAGGGGGAAAATAGACTTTCTGCTCCAACTCTGCCTAATACGGATGACAGGTTACATCTGCCCTCGATTACCTTCGAGCAGAGCAGCCTGGTAGCACATCAGCAAGGAAGCCCTCTTCCCAGCTTGGTTGACCCCCAGGGGTTCACAGCCTCCAGGCCCTTGGAGGAGAACTGGATGCACCAACTGCTCTTCTTCAGGGCCAAACTATGTCACCAGAAGGGGCAGTCCTGCCGCTTAGGCCAGGAACTGTCAAAAATTTCAGCTTGTTGGCAGAAAAAAACAAGCTGATGACGCCAGGCCTGCTGGAAAATGTGGTAAAAACCATATAAAACGCCCGTGCTGTATCAACACCGTCTCTGTATGCACAGAAGTGGCATATTTTTGAAGCCTGGTGCTCAGAAAGAAATATTATTTCTTATGCATGCGACTTGGCTTAGCTCCTGACCTTCCTTCAGGACCCACTGGAAAAAGGTTGTTCTTATTCAATGATTAAAGTTTTCCTATCAGCTATTTCAGCCTGTCACGAAGGCTGGGGACACAGGAAACCTGGAGCACATCCAATCATAATAAGATTTATGAAATGTGTGCTTCGGACTAAACCACCCAGCAGGATTCTGACCCCTGGTTGGGATCTTGGCCTGGTCTTAGGGGCTCTCTGTGACCCCCCATTTGAGCCACTGAGCGAGGTTAAGATAGATTTGTTATCTTATAAAACCGCTCTACTCCTGGCACTTTGCTCGGCGAAACGCGTGGGTGACCTCCATGCACTGTCTGTACATCCAATGTGTACCAGATTTGCCCCCGACGGGTCAAAGGTCACCTTAAGGCCTAATCCCGCATACACTCCCAAGGTCTTGACTTTGAACGACAGGAGTCTAGACTTTGATCTCTCCTCCTTCCCACTTGCTCCTGTACTCACTCAGGAACAGGAAAGGCTGAAGGCTCTCTGCCCTGTGAGAGCTTTACGCACTTACATGCAAAGAACAGCCGAATGGAGAAAAACAAATCAACTGTTCGTCTGCTTTGCGGCACCTGCTACCGGAAAGGCCCTATCAAAACAACGCCTTTCACATTGGGTGACTGAGGCCATTAAAAGGGCGTACAGTAGCAAAGGTCAACAGGTGCCCTCTGGGGTGCACGCTCACTCCACTCGGGGCTTGGCCACCTCCTGGTCATTATTCAAGGGTGTACCAGTTGCTGACATCTGCGCTGCTGCGAACTGGAGCTCATTAAACACTTTTGCAAAGCATTACAGTTTGGATGTTACTGCGTGTGACGTCACTCAGGCTGTCCTTTCTAACACACAGTAGAAAGTAGCCTTGAGATGCCTGCTGGTCAAGGGCAGACGTTCACACTAGCATGCATTTTACTGAGCATTTCAAGGGTGTGAATGGATTACGTTCCCATAGCAAGTATGTTGCACCGAGAGACCAGACTGAAAGGGAACTGAAAGTTATGCACCATAACTCATGTTCCCTGAAGGAAGGGAACGAGGTGCAACATATCTGGCCCTTTCAATGCTGAAAGCCCGGTGAAGTTCAATTTTGGAGGATGATGAATGGGCGTCAGCCGCTTAAGTACCCAGAGGGCGGGGCCTCTGGCGCGGCGGTGACGCCATAGCCGTAAAGGCGCGAGTATATTCCTTCAGGTAATCACGCGGGGGCGCAATTCCCATAGCAAGTATGTTGCACCTCGTTCCCTTCCTTCAGGGAACATAAGTTGTGGTGCATAACTTTCAGTTTCTGTAGTGCAGTCTGTAAGTTTTCTAAAAATATATTTTTAACATATTTCTTCACTCTGTCACTATCTCCTGACAGACTGATGTTAGACAAAGTAATCTCTGAAAAAAACTATAGTCCCCTTGCTTCTCCAGGTGGTAAATAAGCATTTCTAAAAAGCCACAGTGACCCGCCGTTAACCAGCCAATAAAAACAGAGTTTTTAACCAGCCAATAAAAACAGAGCTTCTCACTTCTCACGCTCCTAACCCACGCCCCCCCCCCTGTCCCAGCCCCGCGGCCGCGCAGGTTCTCGTTGAAATAATTGCAAAGCGATGCAAAACTGTTTTGTATGTGACACAAATGTATTAAATTCCCCTTCTTCATCCCTGATCTGGACTTTTCTTTTGTTTTTTTGCCAAAAGTCAAGTGATCGCTTCCTCCTCCACTGACAGAAATGAGGAAATGGATGAATTTGTCATGAGCGAATTAAACTCAGGTTCAACGTGGCTGCACGAGGCTCAGCAGATTTACTGGTGTTCTGGTGTGCTGGACCAGCGCTCCATGTTTTTTTTCCCATTTTTTAGAACGTTTTATTAACATATAATCACAGAACTTCGCTCTGTCACTTCGCTCTGTCGCGGCTGCCACAGGACATGTAGTGGAGGCGGAGCTAAGAAGGCAGAGCAGCGAGAGCAAGGGGGAGCAGAGCCATATATATGGCTCTGAGTGGGGAGGGACCAGAATGCTTTCCCTGTTGAAAATTTTCCTAAGTGCTGCGTTCTACAAAAACTGCAGAGTGCAGCTTTAATAATATGTGGAAAAAGATCAAATTAATTGTGTTCTTGGGTTTTAAATGATGAAAGAAAGTGCACAAAGATTCACAGAAACAAATGATAGCTGTAGAGACAAAATTGTAGTTTACATTTGAATTTCTTCTGTTTATTAAAATACGGACTGCTGATGTTATAAAATAATTGGAGTTCAATAATAATCCAGCATCATGTGGTCATGGTTACAGAAACAGAATGTTAGTTAAACCAAAGTAAAAAAAAAAAGAGCTCAAGCAGCCTCAGAGTGATTTCTGTATGCAGAAGAAGAGCTTCAGATATTGACACATATGATAACCCATGATACTCAGGCCGCCTCAAATTCTCATAAGTGCTATGATACAGAACAACAACCAAGAAAATGTATCGATCTTGTTAGAATGAACTCAGTTTGTGTGTACATTGAAGAATGCCACCCACCCGCACAACCTCTCCCCCACTGACCCAAACTTGGCCAACTGAGTGCGAGCTCATGAGGACAAAAAAAAGGGATGGTTAAAAGAGGACATTCCTCTCCAGCTGAGAGGAATGAGAAAGATGGGGGGGCAGGAGGGGCAAGAAGAAACAGA
>JBBPBX010000226.1:37517-57786 GCA_038048925.1 Garcialebias charrua
TGTACAATGAATGTTAATACTTCGTATGCAACTTTTATGGTGGAGCACGACTCTTCTCTTCACCCTGCAGATGCTTTCTGTTCCTGTATCCCTCCACTTTCATCAGTTCATTCAAGAAGTAGAGATGTCAGAAACGTCTTGAAAGCATGCAAACAGTGACAGAAGCGCAGGTTAACACTTCTTCCCATCATTACCATAGACGCCACCTACGGATTAAGAGCGCCCAGAGTGTAGACACACATGCATAGACCCACACACACACACACATGCAACAACATGGACACTCTCACTGCATCTAATTAGACGAGTGAGATGCTGTGACCTAATTCTAAACCTTTTCGTGGTAGTCTGGATCAAGACATCAGCCAGGATTAGAAGGAAAATATTTAAGGAGCCTCATACAGACAAGTATGGTACAGAGATGGAAAAAAAAGCCTCAGGGGTTTATTGATGGGTGCAGTTTGAAGTGAATACTCATTATTTGCATGTATAAATAAATAAATAAAGATTTTAAAATGTACAAAGCCAGAAATATAGGCAATGAAACTAGCGGAAAATGACGTGAGCATTTACAGCCTATATTACTTGGTCCAAATCACATAAAAAAAAGCTATTTCATTATGTTTCGTCACAAAAGTGCCTCTTATCTATACTTATGTTGAGTCCTGAATTAATAAACTGAGCTAGTAAATTGCCCATAATCACCTTTAAGTATCAAAATTGTTTATAGTGTCTTCATGAATAGAAGTTATGTTGCAGGACACCACCTCTGAGAACAAAACAATCTAATGATGATTCCACATCTTACCTCTTTAAGTTTAATTTGGTTTAACTCAGGCGAAGTTACATGATGGAGTTCATTTGATTTTTTTTCCCCCTTCTTTTAAACTATTGAAGCTTAAAGTATATAAATTTGCTAAATCACTCAAATGCAGCTTTGTTATTGAACACACATGTGGCAATTTTGTATTTATTTTTGCTTCATTCAGACTTCAAGAAGCTGAGTTCAGGAAAAATCCAAGGTTCCTGTTTGTTAACAACAGTAGTTCAAGCATCAATTACCACCTGCATATTTTGATCGTTTAAAGTGTGAAATAAGTGCATTTGACATGACTTCCATTTACCAATATGCAACTGTGAAGTGAAGTGAAGAATAAATGAACATTTTAAGTAGCTTGGTTTTTGTAGTTCAAAGCAAACCATTCAGCATCTGGAGAGCAATTCCAAACCTTGTTAACCTAACCATTCTCGCAATGTATGCTTTGCCATTGCATTGCCATCAAGCTCACAGGCCAAAAAAAAAAGTTGCTGGTAGCATCATTAACCACCATGTTGTACCTGGTGATTTCTTTGATGTCTCACAACTTTGCATCGTATAAACCCGAAGGCAGACACACCTGGATGGAGGCAAACAATAAGTGCATGGGAGCACCGCTGAGGGGGGTTCTGTCATTACAGACAGAATTGGTCACACACACATAAATACACATCTGTCAGTGGCGTTGCATGAGCTGGGACATGTATGTGAGGCGGTGCAACACCTCTATATGTTCTGCGTATGTCACAGCTTCCTGGAATGGGGGGGAGGGGGATGGGAAGCAGTGTTTCCGCCTGAGCACGGCTGTCAGTGGGCATCACTCAGCCCTGCAGTGTGGCAGTATGCGAGGATCATTAGTGGAGACGAGGGAGCGAGAGAGAGAGAGAGCAGAATGGAGAAAAGTAAAAGAGAACAGGGGAAAGAGGGGCAGTGACTGCGTGAGTCGAGCAGCACGTCTTAATATTCGTCTTGAGAGCATTAGCCACTTTCTTTCTAGTCACGCGATCAGCCCACCTCAGAGACCCCATGGTACCCTCCTCTGTCATTTCTCTCCCCTTCGCCTGTCACCGTCATCAGATCTGACCAACACTCTCTGCTCGTTCCTGTATCGACATGCGAGCCTTTTCGAATGCAACGGTGCTATGGTTTTATTTGACCTCACTCAAGATTTATCCATCTAACTCCTTTATTGTTTAGCATGATTCCATTTCATCCCTCTGCTCTCATTTTCACCCACTCTGCACCAAACGGCTGATCTTCTATACGTGAACTTAGCATCACTGTTTGACCCACTCTTGACCGCAGCAAGGTGAGACAACTGTTCAACAAATTTCCACTTCTTTGACTGTATTTTCAGGCGTATAAGTCACAGGTTTTTTTTGCATAGATGTGTCAGTCCTGCGACTTTTACGCTGAAGCGACTTACAGTATATACTTTCTTTTCCATATTCATAATGCAATTTTTGACTGACGCTTTCAATTTCTAAGAACTGCAACAGCGAGTGCTCTCGTGCATGCTCACTTCACTCAGCTGGTGCAGGCGGAGAAATGCTGGAGGGCTAGCGGCTCCTGCCACGATATGGATGGATGGCATCGTGCTGCCCAGGCAAGATTAAGTTGTTTTGACCATTAAATAAATGCATAATAAATGTGACAGGTCAGCGGGGACACATAATAAATGTGAGTTATATGCCGAACCAACTTATATACAGTATGTTTTTTTTCCTTTTCCTTTGACTGATGCGACTTATACTCCGGAGCGACTTATATGCCAGAAAGTACGGTACTTTCATTTCTCACTGCACTCCATCTGTTCATCCACAGCAGATGTCCCCATTCCTCTACCATCAGCTAATGCATTTGTTCATTTGCCAACCAATCAGGTCCTTTGATTGACTGGTGACCAGTCTGGAGTGTACCCCATTACACTGGCTGTTTGGCTCCAGCTCCCCTGCGACTCTGACTGAGAGGGATTCATTAATACCTTCAGTTATTTGAGTTTGTGCCAGTGTATTATATGTCCACAGTCACAAGTGTACTATCCTCACCCATTTCCTTTATCAGTTTCTTTGCTTGCTTTAGTGAAAAGAAGAAGAAAAAAAGTCCTTCTGATTTCCTTTTATCCCTCCAGGTCCTCTGACCCATGCAGCAATGCCCCGAGCTGAATAACAAAATCAACACGTCTGACATTTTAAATAAACAGAGCCGCCTCTAAGAAGGCTAGCTGTGTTAGCACAAGTTCAAATGCGCGCCGCGGTCTGCTTAGCTCGGATGGTTTCCAGGTTCGGGTTTCCATCTGTTTGCATTACTGTCATAGCATTTATCACACAGAGATTAGGCCGATTCAGTAATACACTTGTCCCAGTGAAACAGTAAGCTTGGTGTTGGCACCAGCTGTGAGTGCAGTTAAGCACTACAACCCAGCTGATGACAGCACTACGGCAATATCATGAGGTTGAACAATGTATCCTGGCCAACTGCCAGCTCAGCTGAAAAACTGGGATGTTTCTGTGTGCATGGAGTCAAAAATGAAACCGGCATGTGATCGTTTATACCAGGAACAGGTATTTGGACGGGCACAGTGAAATTAACAAGATAAATAAAGCCTTATTTTCATTTAAAGTATACTTTTTGGGTCAAGTGTTACATGTTTTCAGTTGTATTTGAACCATGCACTGTTTGTCCCAGAAAGTTTTAAAAAGTCACCATATTTAACTAAAGTCATTGGTTGGAGCTTTGCTCTGTAAAAGCATTGTGACAAATAAGTTTCAGCTGGCAACGACTCTTTCACCACGTATTCTGCAACAAGTAGCTTCTCATTTTATTAGCAACCATGTGGACGTGTGTTTCAGGAATCACAAGAAGGACAACAATGTCAGATTTCATGAGTTTAAATTGCCTCATGCTGTGGGTCAGGCAACTGGAGATAATATTTTTACAACTGGCTCTCACAGAGTCACTGATGAGTGTGCAGAAGAGCTTCAACTCTCCCATCACCAACAAGATGTAACTCTTCCACCAAATCCACTGCTTGTCCCATAGTCTCCTATACAGCTTTACCTTATTAGTAAAATAGCATTGCAATATGTGCCCCTTCTCACCTCTGTCCCTTGACTGATCCTCACACATATATTATTTAGAGAAGCATCCCTTTCTCCCACATGCACAAAAACAAAACTTCCAGAAATGAAACTTTTTTTTTGTGGAAGTTGTAAACACAAACACACACACAAGCCCGCACACAAAGCCATGACCCCAGCAGCATCCCCTCAGCTTCCCTTCTGGCATCGCCTTGCCACTCATCTAGATCTCGCCCCCGCCGGTCTTTAGGCACGGATCACTTGTGAGGATTTGAGAAAAGACTTCTCTAAGCTGATTGGAAAGGGAAGGGGGCAAATTATCATTGTTCAACTGAGGGAAACCGTTGTGGGTCGTGGTTCACCTCATGTAATAGACTGCATTTACCGTCTTCTACACGTCTTCTACACACACACACACCCGCCTGCTGACCCTACCCCACGCCATTTACCCAATTCTGCACTAACTGGGGGATCTTTTTCAGAGTCGGTTTTAAATTATTTATTTTGACAAGAAGCAATCTGGTTGCTAGTGAAGAGTTTGTGTATGTACAAAAAAAGAGCGCAAATGTGTGTCTGAGGGTAAAGCTACAAGTTACCTGTGCTTTATGTTTGTGTGGGTTTGCATATAGGGCCAGTATAAAACATACTGTGTGTGTGCATGTGTGTTAACTCTTGTAGTGCATGTCTTTCTCAGTGCAATGGGACTGCACTAATGGACCCACACTTGAGCTGAAGTGTGCAGAGTGTAGCTGAAGTGCAGCCAAGTCTAACTTCCAGTCCTGCTTGGAAGCCCTATAATCTACTCTCTACTATTCTGGCTCTCCATTTCACTCACTTCTTCCTCCGTCTTTCTATCTCTGTCTCTATCAATTTAATTTTTCATCCCTTCTTCATTGACTTGCACCGGCCTGCCCTGTTTCCCTCAATGTCTCCGCATTAAGTCTTTTTATCCTAGTTCTGAAAATGGAGAGACACAAATCGGCATCCTCTCCGGCTGGTCGTGGACTTTTTCTTTATTTCTCTCTCTCTCTCACTCACTGTGCAGTAAAGAGAATGAAATAAGGGAAGACGACATGTAACCACCAGCAGTCGTGACCTTTATCAAACTCCAGCGCCTGAGGCAGAGCGAGTGAGACATTAAGAAAATGACTGAGCATTATTAACCCCGACTAACAAACACTCACATTTTGCCACATTATACGGTCAGAAAAATGGCCTTTATGGTTCTTTTTTTCTTTACACACACTTTTATTGACAGGGATAAGCTAAGACCAATTGATCCAACTGAATAACGCTTGCATATTCTAAATCATGTCGCATAAGGAAAAAGAAAACAGTCAAACCAGCCTGGCTTGCCTGCTTAAATTGCCCATCTGTGATTAATCCCAGCATTTCTGCAAATGCAAGTTCCTGCTGAGAACTGATGTTTCACAATAAAACAATGCAGAAGCTTTCCAAATAATTTCTCAACCTCAAAATTTGTTTTGTTAAAAAGCTGGATTTGTGATGTGCCCGTGATAACCCTGACAGTTGCAGCCTCAAAGAACCTGTATTTCTAATAAGACATCACCTCTGTAGCTCGCATTCGCTCTTCCTTTTCAGGCACTTTGCACATGCACATGACTGGCACATGTGCATGTGTGGCCATCCCTCTACTCCAGTCAATCAATGAGCAGAGACAATTCCCAGAGTGACATTTACAGAGAAGAAAGAGAGCCATTTATCACTTTAGTTTTGGGATAATAAAAGAATGACTGAATGAGCCTGTGCATGTGTGTGTGTGTGTGTGAGCAGGAGAGGAAGACTACTAAAGATGAAAAGGGGATTTCAAAAGCACATGAAAGGAGCAGGAGAAATAAGCGAGGGAAGAGGGAAATGAGTGATAAAAAGGCTAGTTTGTGGGGAGGACTCTGTGTGTGAAATAGAACAAGGGAGGAACGAAGGGAAAGCAGTGAGTGACTGACAGTCAAAAAAAAGAGCATGGAAGAAAAGAGACGGATGGGGGGGGGGGGGGTAAGAGCCTGGAGAATGGGAAGAAAAAGGCAGAGACTGGAGAAGGGATAGAAAAATGCTCTTGGCTTGGAAGAAAAAGCAAAAGGAGACACGAGTCCAAGAGAGAGACAGAAAGGTAAAGGCGCCGGTCTGGACCGACGTGTCGGGTTCATTCAGGGCTGCGAGCAGACTCAGAGTTCAGACCTCACACGGCCAGCATACTAAACACAGGATCCAGTGTCCTGACCCACATTTATTCCACTGACATACAAATCTAAAGGGGAAAGAATTTCACCCCCCTAAGTGACCGTGATACTCCCCAAACCCAAGCCTTACCCCCCTCCTCAATCCCAGCTGGTCTGATGTCAGATCCCTATGCTGCATATGATGGTTCTCCCACAGACGTTTGCTTATGCATGGGTTGCTTCATAAACACAAACCTACAGGCCCAAAGAACCATACATCCCCCCAAAAGCTTTGACCTTACAACTCATGGGAGTCCTCACCATTCGCCACCCTAGATGACCTCTGCAACTCCATCCATCAGCCACAGAGCATCCTCCCATTAGCATAACAAGCATCTTTTATGAACATAACTCTTGACGTCCCTCCCTTTTTGCCCATCCACCTGTTCCAATCAGTCAGCTTTAACTACATTTCCCTTTGTGCCACAGCCCTCTCCATCATTCACAGGACCGCCAAGCTCAGGTAAACTGATCGCCAGCCCTCGCATGCTCCACTTTCTCTTCCTACAACCCTTTGGCCCGTGACAGGGGCTTGATGGACAAGCACAGAGAAAAGCGAGCAACCTGGCACACGGCTGCCAGGAAAGGTCTGGAGATGAAGCACTGTGAAATACATCGTTTATGTTGGCGTACATCATCTCTTTCTCGGGGACAGACACGGCAGCATGCACGCGCATAAACGCACATGCACAGAAACATCAATCCCTTGCATACAGGAAGAGATATCAGACGGGGAGAAAAATTGAATTAGGAAATGCGGGCACCGTGATTTGTGGGGAAACCAGTTTTGATGCCGGGAGAGAAATACAGCTCGAAGCGCACTTCATCTTAAAGTGTGAGCAAAAGGAAAGAAGCATCTGTGTTGTTTATCTAAAGCACCCCCCCATCTAGTTACAGTGGCATGATTTGAAATATTCATATACATGTATGACAAGATCAAGCCCATTATGTTGATCTCGTTGCAAGGCTTCACTAAATGGACTGGATGGAAAGCCATCATTCAGTGTAAATTACAGTATGAAGACAAGATACATTACATAAGCTTATAGATGGGCATGAAGAGGGGTATTATTGTAGTGGGATATCAATCACATTCTACAATGTCATCAGTATGATAATATGCTCTGGGCGATTTCAAGGATAAACCCATCATTATAATATTTCACAAAGCCTGTAATGAAAGAAAAACATATTAGGGTTTGTGTGCTCCACGAGGTACGAATGTTCTCTTTTTAATGAATCTGTAAGTAGACGCATGGTACTTCAATTAAATACCTGAGCACAAACTATGGAACCCAAAAGAGCTGGAACTAATGATTATGTCCTTATAGACTGCTTTTTTTCTTGTAAATAATAAATATAATGAAATCAGGTCATCAACTCAACCAATAATGGACTACCGTATTTTTCGGAGTATAGGTCGCACCGGAGTATAGGTCGCATTGTCCAATTATTACCAATAGATTGGAAAAATCCCTAGATAGGTCGCACCGGAGTATAGGTCGCACCTACGTTTAGCTCTGCTGCAAATGTCTGCCACAGGAGCGCACAGCAAGGCTTTTAAGAAGATTAACACTTAAAAACAATTATTTGTTTGATAAAAATTATAGCAAATATGTGTCTGAGCTGAACTTTTCCTTAATAAATGAACGTAATTGTGAAATGAGCTGGATTTAAAAATGTGTTTCGCCAAAAGTGATAAAAAGCCATATATAGGTCGCACCTGAGTATAGGTCGCAGGCCATGATAAAATGATAAAAAGGTGCGACCTATACTCCGAAAAATACAGTAATTGTTTTAATGTTATACCTTAAACTTTCAGACTAACTCTTTGTTGACCCCCAAAAAAATTGAACATTCCACAGCATTGCCCAAACAGCACATAGCCCAGATTTAATTGGAAACGTACGAGGCATTTTAATTATAAATAAAAACGGCGCATTTGTAATACGTTGCTTTATTAGAATGTAAGTTAACATGAAGCTGACTAGCCAAGGGGTGTCTTGCTGTGATAGAGGTGAGTACTGAAGATGGGGCAGAACGGAGCAGAGCATGGCGGCCCTGTAGTGGTGAAGAAAAAGACAGAGCGAGTCAACCCAGCGTGACTACCGCCTGCCTGAGTGGAGCAGCCTGCCTGCAATTAAGGTGGAATCAGGGAGAAATCTGCGCTGCCTTGATAATGAGCCTCGTCTGAATTATTAACGAGAGCTGTTCCCCCGGGACCCAGGCTCCCACAGAGCCCATCAGCCCCACCACCGCCGCCTCTGCCACAACACACCCACACAAACGCACAGACACACTCATGAAGAGCGAAAGGAAGAGACGGGGGAACGTTCACATCTGCACACACAAACCGCAATCACGCATTATGCACATTGACACAGATGAGCAACAAGCATGCCGCCACAGACAGGGTTCAACATTTCAAGCACCATAAAGGCCGACACATATTCTTCACAGGTGACCACTCACAAACAGAAAAGAAAAATAGTTTTAAAAGAGCTACTTCAAGAAACAGTTTAGATTTTTTTTTAAGTATGGTTTTGTGGAAAGGCTATCAACTGTCAGTATTTTACCTGCAGTAGATAGCTTTCTGAGTACCCTCACTTTGGAGAAATAGAGTTCTGACCAAATTCATGAACTACCGTATTTTTCGGACTATAGATCGCACCCGAGTATAGGTCGCATTGTCCAATTATTGCCAAAGAATTGGAAAAATCCATATACAGTATTTTCTGGTGTATAGGTCGCATTGTCCAATTATCACCAATAGATTGGAAAAATCCCTAGATAGGTCGCACTGGTGTATAGGTCGCACCTACGTTTAGCTCTGCTGCAAATGTCTGCCACAGGAGCGCACAGCAAGGCTTTTAAGAAGATTAACACTTAAAAACAATTATTTGTTTGATAAAAATTATAGCAAATATATGTCTGAGCTGAACTTTTCCTTAATAAATGAACGTAATTGTGAAATGAGCTGGATTTAAAATTTGTTTTCACCGAAAGTGATAACAAGCCATATATAGGTCGCACCTGAGTATAGGTCGCAGGCCTTGAAAAAAACCATA
The DNA here is from genome assembly GCA_038048925.1 of Garcialebias charrua. Taxonomy (NCBI): domain Eukaryota; kingdom Metazoa; phylum Chordata; class Actinopteri; order Cyprinodontiformes; family Rivulidae; genus Garcialebias; species Garcialebias charrua. Next base: position 46,720 of record JBBPBX010000226.1, read on the forward strand.
AAAAGGTGCAACCTATACACCGGAAAATACGGTACTGTATAGGTCGCACCTACGTAAAAATGTGGACCTTGTTTAGCTCTGCTGCAAATGTCTCTTCCACAGGAGCGCACAGCAAGGCTTTTAAGAAGATTAACACTTAAAAACAATTAATTGTTTGATAAAAAATTATAGCAAATATGTGTCTGAGCTGAACTTTTCTTTAATAAATGAATAATTTTAGCAGGATAAACACCTAAAATATATATTTGTTAGCTGACATTATTGTAAGAGTGTGTCTCAGTTTAATTTTTGTTAATAAATGATTACAAATCAGCTTATTTTAATAAAAAGCCATATAGGTCACACCTGACTATAGGTCGCAGGCCATGAAAAAAATGATAAAAAGCCGCGACCTATAGTCCGAAAAATACGGTAATGACTGTCCAAGCAGAGCCCAAAAGATTAAACTAGTCCAGAGGACCAGACATAACTTTTTTTTTCTACCTGGATTATTGAGCATGCATCAGGATATTAAACTACATACTGCTACCAAGAAACTTCCCCAATCTCAAATGTTTTGTTTACAGTTCGTGTGAATGTTATTTTGGAAACTGTTACACCAGACAATTATTTTCACCAAAGATTGTTTCAATCTGTTACGAAGTCTTTCCATGTGAAACACATATGTCAAAATAAATAAATAAATTTTATGCAAAATACAGAAAAAAAGTATATAATGCAACAATAATGCTATGTAAAACATACATTTTATAGTAGTTAAAGCAAAAGCATTTTTAGTACTTTTATTTATTTATTTTTAAATTGCTTAAAAACTTTTCACTTAAAAAATGAGAAAGTACAAAAATAAAAAATATTTTACTTTACTATAAAAGGTGTGTTTTACATAGCAGCATTATTGCATGAGATAATTCATTTTTGCTGTATTTTGCATAAAATGTATTTATTTATTTTGACAATATGTGTTTCACGCCCTGTGATGGACTTGCGACCCGTCCAGGGTGTACCCTGCCCCTCGCAGTGTGATTGCTGGACATGGGCACCGGTGGCCCCTGTGACTCAAAATGGAAGAAGCGGTATGTGTTTCACATGGAAATATTTGGTAACAGATTGAAACAAGCTTTGGTGAAAATAATTGTAAATAAAATAATCTTTATACTTTCTCACTTTTGGGGAGTGCTGGCACAGAGGGTTAGAGACGGTCGGCCTGTGATCGGAAGATTGCAGGTTTAACTCCCGGTATTGACAACATCAAAATGTGGGTGGGATAGGTAAAGCACCCACACCTGCCTCCTCCCTCATTTGCCCCAATCTGGGCCCTTGAGCAAGGCCCTTAAAGGTCCACTGACATGATTTTTTTACTATTCATAAAATTGCTCAATATATATATATTTTATCATTTAAATATGTTCGTTTTTGCAAACAAAATGATAAATCACTTTAATTTTGCTTTAAAAGTGATTTTGAACTTCAAGCCGTGTTTAATCATGGGAAATCCGATTACACGTGAACGCACCATCTGTGATGTCACACCGGGCAGAGCTCTGGGCTTGTCACAGTGCGCAGGTATGAGCATCTCGACATGAAGGTAAGTCTGATACAGCATCAGACCTAAATTAGATCCTGTTGTTTCTTGTTCCATCACCCAAACTATTTTCTGCTTCCCAAAATGAAGACAAATAGCTCAAATCTTCACATAGATTGATAAATTCGTCCAGTTTTAAATTGTCCGCTATTAAAGACACCAGAGCCCTCTGCCCAGTGTGACATCACAGATGGTGCGTTCGAGTGTAATCGGATTTCCCATGATTAAACACGGCTTGAAGTTCAAAATCACTTTTAAAGCAAAATTAAAGTGATTTATCATTTTGTTTGCAAAAACAAACATATTTAAATGATAAAATATATATATTTTGAGCAATTTTATGAATAGTAAAAAATTCACGTCAGTGGACCTTTAACCCCCACCATCTGCTCCTTCAGGTACCCTAGATAGCAGCTCTCTGTTCCACACAGGGCTGTGGTAGCTCGGTGGTCTGTGGTTGCATCAGGAAGGGCATCCTACCTTAAAATAAATAAAAATGGCCAAATCTTCGCACAATTTAGTTTGCTGTGCCGACCCCAATAAATAAATACTTTCTCACTTTTCCATGTTAATCTTACTCTGGTTGAATACATTTTAAATATTTTGTTGTGAGAGAAGCATTACTAGTAAGAAGTCTCAAAACGAGATGGTCTTCTGTGTAACTGAACCAGCATGTCTACATAAATAACTGTGTAACCTGAGCCTGACAGTGATGCAAAGGTTTATAAAATAGCATTTGCATTGGACTCACTCTGTACTAAAAGCTCTTCCTCCAATCTAAGATTGTTCAGAGAGCATCTACAACAAGTAAAATACTTACTGCTCACAACCTTTCCATAGAACAACAGTTAAAAAACCAAATCACCTGTACTCCTTTCCTCTCCTAGAGAAAAAGATAAATATGCTGCATGTATGAGAGACAAACCTCTCAGTCTACAACTCCTGTTAATTTAGCTCAGTCCGTGGACAAAGGGAACATGTTCTACATTTTACTGACTTCATTTAAAGAATACTCTTTCATACTAAAATATCTAATCTATACACAGTAATTTGTTACAATAAATGAGAAATTATTTTTAAATCATGTCATTTTTACGTCAGACTCGCTAAACTAGAAAAGTGAGCAGTGACATGGATATTATCAGAACTTAAAAGTCTCAGGAGGGCTTGTCTCATCGTGATGTGACTGACAGGTAATCAAGCAGGAGCACATGGTGTTTCCCTCTCCAATTTAAACAAAAGTGCAAGTCCAGAACTGTGTCTATAAACTGTCTGATCTCTTCCAGTTTCATGGCTAACTATATAGAAGTTTTTTTTATTTTTTTTTATTGTTTTAACCATGCAGCAGTGGCGCAACACTCAAGGCTTCCCCAGCCCAATTAAATCTTCATGGCATCAAGTTGAACACAACCTCAACAAAGCAACGCACACCACATTTGGTCTCTGCATCTGTAACGGGTTTCGCTCAAAATCCACGGGAGCTTACTAAACCGAGCCACGCCTTCCATATGAACCAATCAACAAAAGTCAGACAGATTTCGAAACAAATAGGACGGTAGAACAACATCACTAAAAGTTAAAAAACACCTCCCAACTTGGCCAGCCCCTTCTTTTAACCCCACCCAAGAACAATGTGTTCCTCAATGGTTGGTTTGAAGATGATGCACGATGGTGTTGTGTTTTTTTTTTTGTTTTTTTTGCAAATGTGTGCGTTTTAGCCAGGAATACCGGAAATCCTCACCATAAACAGACAGCTCAGTTGAAAAAAGGCTTCTCATTGCTTAAAAAATTTGACAAACAAGCACTGAACTGTCTCCAAACAGTAAGAACGTACAGTGATGGGGCTTAGTTTAAAAAAATAATTAAAAAGCTCAAATAGATTTAAGTTCCAGAAGCAAATTAGATCAACTATGTCCAATTGAAAACTTGACAATCTCATTCTTACAAAGTGAGCAAAGCTGAAGTGAGGAAGAATCCAGCATTGTTATCTTATTACTGTATCTCTAAGATGATGTGAGGAATAAGATTTTTCTCAGCTAAGTGCGAGCGCGTTGCTTGAGGCTGTCTGGATCATGGCTAAAGCCCAAAACTCCGACGCCACGGAGCTCTTGGGAAAGACTCCTCACCTCAATGGGCCCTTGTACCTAAAACCACTAAGACAGAAAGAATGTATAGAATGTCTAATGGCTCGAAAGACCTCATAAGAGGAGAACTGGGAGATAAATGAAGGAGATAAAAAAAGGGTGTCTGGGAGATAACGTGATAAAAGTTGCCAAAATAATATCAAAGGCAAAAAAAATTATTGTTTTTCTTATTACTGTCTCCTGATTGCCGTCTCCCATATTTGAATGCGTGCCCATGCTTTGGTAATTTGCATGTACATTAATCATTTCAGTGAGAAATAAGCTGTCACGGCTGCCTGAAGGCTGCTGGGGGGAAAGGCAGAGAGAATGGGCTTTTTGGCATCAGGTGCCCGGCTGAAGCTAAATACACTACTCGAACCCAAACTGGCTCCAGGTAAAGAAGGTGTTCATAATCCTGCGCCATAAATCTGTCCAGCATGCATCATATGCTCTCGTTCAGAGTCAGTATAGCATGTGAGTGTTTCTGTCTCGCATTCAAATTACTCTGCTCCCATGAGCCAAGACAGGATAAACTATGAATCAGCAGAAGCCTAGGATAGTTTTCCGTCTGCCCAGACTTCTCCACCACCATCAAGTGACACAGGCTTACATATGTGCATGCACATTGAACAGATCAATCATCTAACTCTGCACACCGAATGCTTCAAGTTTCTCTGCAGTGTGATAAGCCTTGGTCAAACTTGCTCTTCTGTCATTTGTTTAACACTCGTTTTTCTCATTCTTTACCAAGTGTTTGTACTGAAACTGCCTCAGCTCAAGGATTAAGTCTGTTTTTTACCCATGACTCAATCAGACAAAGTCATGTGTAAATACTGCTACATGTTAAGATATGGCGCTATGTGTTTTTACGGATGATCAGACAAAATATATACCAGACGACATAGCTCTCCTTGAACTTTCCCCAAAGGCAGCTTGGCTTTCCTTCTACACAGTCACTGTCACGTTACTTTAGCTTTTTTCTTTGAAGCCTTTTCTGTCTTGGCTGACTTGTGTCAATAAAGGAAGCCCCGATGACCCTTTGCCCTCCTAACCTTGCGCAAACCTCAACCTAAAGTCGATTTATAAATAACAGTCTGGTTGCTTTGGATTAAAACGTCTGAGTGACTGCCTGGCACTCTTGATGACCTGCTGCACAATCCACTGGGATCTGACTGGCATAAAAGCCAGGCACAATAACAACTCGGAAAGGAAAACTTTTTTGTATAAAGAAAGGCAGACAAAGAAATACTCCATACACTTACTCAATAGCTGCAATTGCCCAAAAGGATGATTTAATGTGCTGAATTTACTATACAGTTTTATTCTAATATGCCTAATACACAAAAAAACACTCATGAATTATGGATTTTTATTTTCCATAGCCACCCATGCTGCCATATACATTAAAGCTACCCCTTCAGCATAACAATGGCCTCATCTAACCCCCTTCAAGTTAATGAACTTCTAGGCGCCTACAGAGCAATCCCAATGCCAAGTAGCAACTACTCCATCATTAGAGGCATTATGAAGTCAATAGAGAGACTACATATACCATTCACTGCTGTGACATGCTGTCAGACCAATAAGCAGGCTAAAACACAGACGCCTATAGAAGCAGACAGCCCCTCCTCCCCCTTGCAGAAGCCCCCAGAATGATGCACAGGGCAGAACCAACCCTGCATGGCGCTTTGTTGCAACTGACATGTGCTTCTCCCTATGAATGCAGAATGCATCAAAACGTATGCATGGATGGTCACAGACGAAATTCAGCAGTAACTACAAGAATAATTTAGGTTGCATGGTAATTTCAAATTAAAATGTGCCCATTATCTTGGCGTTGCTCAGTTTAGCCACTGGGAAATGTGTGGTAGAGAAGCTACAACTTGTGCAGAATGACTAAAATCTTTCGTGGGAAGCCTGACACGATTCATAAGAACACAGTTCTATGTATCCTCCCTCCAGTAAGGCTGATTAGAAAACAATGACCTCAGAATACTGCAGCCTTCCTAGAAGTCATGAACCCTCAGGGTATTTATAGGCAACAGTTCTGCCTAGATGTCCTGGCTCACCAGTACCTATCAATGAGCCAACATCACCTCCTTTCTACCACATGGAGCAGCACAAAATGTTTCTCAAGATCTTTCTAGAACCCCCTCTGTTGGACTTTGCAGAACTTATTTAAATACCTTAGAGACGTCTTTGCCTTTGATCCATCAGTCCAACCATCACCTTCAAGACTTGCAGTGAAATTACAAGGATACACTTCTTAATTTCATTTGGTTTCATCAGCACTTTACCTTCCATTCTCAACCCTCCCTCACAAGATGTTTTTCCTGCCTTGACAGAAAAAAAGGCAACGTTTTACATCAAAATGTTTTGTTCAAGCACGATAAAGATCCAAATGATACATAGACGACAGAAATTTTTCCCACACTGCAAATGTTGCTGTCAGAAATAATTGCCTGAAACAACTGGGAAATTAAACGAGTGATGTGGGACCTGTTTTGTGTAGAGGTGAGGAACACGGGGTCCTGAATGCACAAAGCGCCATAACTTTACATCAACTTTGTAAAAGTTTATTCTAATTAGTTCCCATATCATTTGTTCATTCGTGCTCATCTGCTCATACAGACTCATGTTCGTGCTGCTGTTTGGAGTGATGTTTTTCTATGATATTAGTGCTTAGTGTATTGTCAGTTGATATTTTTCTTAGTTCATATCTTAGATGTCATTACTGTTCTCTTACATTTTATTGTTGGATGTAACTGGGACCCTGTGTACATAATCTCGTTTCATCACATGCACCACATGTGGTGCGAATGACAATAAAGATTCTCTGACTCTGATATGCAACACCAGATCCTTGAAAACAGGCATTTTTATCATTTACTGTTGCATGCATATTTTAATATAAGATGTTGTTCAGTCAACTAAAACATGATTCTTACTAAAAAGGCAAAGTTTACAGTAAACGATCAAAATGTAGCTGGCTAAATCTGAAATATTAGATTATTTTGGCTATAGTGACAATAGAAAGGCACAGTATGAATACATCACTGTCTCTGACCAAACCCTGGTCCAACCTGCTGCTGACACAAAGTACGCCTGCTTTAAATGACTTGCCTAATCCCCCTTTATTACCTGGTATGGCCAATGTCTCGCCAGTGGACAGAAATAGCCAAGAACCTCAGACTAACACTGTCACGGCCCCATAATTTGCAGTTTCATAAATAGTACGCTGGGACTTTGGCACTCTAAGTAAAGAGGCCCCCGTGATTGAAGATCGTTGGGGAGTGAATGGGGGAGTGAATGCGAGCTAATGAAACCTGAGGACACACCTTGGCAGTGGAGCTTAACGGGACAGATTGAACGTGTCATTCAGGTGCTGTGTGATTATAATTGAGGAGACTCCGACTGCGGCTGGTGGCAGAGTTTGTGTTATGCAACATCTCAGCAAGTTTTGACAGGAAGGACCTAAACCCTTTAAAGGAAATTAATTATGAAAGGATGCCGAATGTTTGATTGTTATCCAACTAAATATCCCACAACGATAGACTTAACGTTAAAGATCTGGCTGGAAACACAAATGTTCCGCAAGAAAGCAACAGCTGGCCAATAAGAAACTATATTGGATTAAACCTGGAAAGATTGCCATTTCACATGTTCTCAAAGCTCATGTTCAACAGGACAAACACTGTTGCCCTGTTGCTCTCACTCACTCACCTCCCCCCCCCTCCCTTGCTGTCCTCAGATGGCTATAATGAATAGAAACAAGATGAGGCTGGTAGGGAAAAGGCTGATAACATGGGCAGATGTCCAGGAGGTTAGGCTCTCAGCCAGGCAGCGGTAGTGGACTGCGGTCAGATGTGAATATTTACACTGTGGCCAGCTGACCCGTGCCCTCCCTTCCCACAAGTGTCACACTTTGTTGATTCACACATGTGCTTTAAAGCCATGAGATGATTTGTTGCATAAAAGACACTACTTATCCACCTTATGTGGAAATAAATCAGCTGTGATCCAGAGGATGCAGGGATTTTGAGCACTGTTCCACCCCCTGAAGTCTTTCTCTTGCTATAGCAAGACCCATCCTATAGCCCAGGGGTCTGCAACCTGTGGCTCTGGAGCCACATGTGGCTCTTTGGTCCCTCTGCAGCGGCTCTTTCAAGCTCTGACCAAAACTGACATAAAACTGAATTTTATTAGTCGTTATAAATACTAAAAGGGCTCATTTTAGCAGTTTTCCTGTAATTTATTTAGCTAATACAGTATATGATTAGCCTACTAGAAACATTACATGGGGTACTCACTTTCACTTTTTGCTTCATTTCTTCAAAGTAGGCTGCATAACTTTTGTACAGCTAAAAAAATCCCACGCATAGTTTATTGTTTTAGTTTTTAGAAACTGGGCAAAAACTATATACTTTTTCCTTCTTTTAATTAATTTCGACTTTTATTTTGTCTCAAAATGTAAAGATATCAATAAATGTTAAAAGTCATTAGATATTTTTTAGTTTTACAGTACAAAGTATAAAATCACCCAGAAAAGCGCCCTCCAACAAACTTAAAGTGGCTAGGGATGCACCGATACCGATACCAGTATCGGGTATCGGTCCGATACCATGTGCGTTTACTCGTACTTGTACTCATAAAAGGGCACAGTACCCGATACCAGTTTCATTTCATTTCATTGACTATGTAAGAGTTCAAATGTAAAACATTTTATTTTTTTGTACAAGTTTGGACATACTTTACAGATTACCAATAGTAATGTACTTTGTTTATTTATGTTTGAAGTGTCTAATGAAAATAAACAGTTTAAGTTAATTAGAATGATTTTTAAAAATATTAATTAGTACTTGTATCGGTACTTGGTATTGGCAAGTACTTTAATGTAAGTACTTGTACTTGTACTCGGTTTTCTAAAATCTGGTATTGGTGCATCCCTAAAAGTGGCCCATGGGCCACCAGTTGAGAATTCCAGTTGTAGCAGGTATTGTGGCTCCAGACACGTTTAATTTGTGAACAAAAGGGCAGAAATGGCTCTTTTGATCGTAAAGGTTGCAGACCCCTGTCTATAGCCTATAGGATGGGTCTGCTTCACTCCAGTCCATTACATTCTGCCATCAGTGATGTAGAATGACAGACGGCAGTAATGAACTAAGACAAGATAAGGCATGGCACCATTCATGCGTAACTGACACAGGAATCCCACGCTAACATGTGTAACGCACGAGGGGAGAGAGAATAATAATGGCTCAGGGAATAATAATCAATAGGCTATTATCACTGATTAACACGTCAAACCCCGTGCATGCTATACCTTCCAGCCGGCTGAGCTGTTGCTGTCGCCCTTATCCTTGAAGTAGGGCACGTAGCGCACCATCCAGTCGTAAATCTGGGACAGGGTGAGCCTCTTTTCCGGGGTGCTCTCGATGGCTCGGGTAATGAGATCCGCGTAGGACTGGTTCCCCCACGCGTTCCGCCGCGACGACTTGGCTTTGCGCAGGGAGCCGGTCACATCGGCCAAGCACGACGGGTGCGTCGCGCCCGTGGGTGCCAGGGCGCCGGCTGGGTGCTGGAGCTCCGCGGGCGTTCCGCCCACGAGCTGCCCGGCTCTGCACGCCGGCACACGGTCCTCCGGCTCCACCTTGATGCTGGCCAGCTGGAGAGCCGCGCTCGCCTCGTGGAAATCCTCCGGGCACGGCAGCGGCCAGGTGCACGAGCGAGGCCGGCTCTGCGGCTCGAAGTCCGGATCAACCTGATGATGAGCGTCCAGCTCGTCGTCCTCCATCATCAACATTGATCCTTCAGTTTTTAGCCTTATTAAAATACAAAAATATATAAATTCAAACGAAAGGAAAAGCTGTCCTCAGGATCACCTCGCGCAGGAATTCGTCTTGTATTAAAAGCTCAGTCTGGAATCAATGGAGCAGCAGAGGAGCATCCTAATGAATGGAAGCAGAATCACACGTGCAGAGATAAGAGGAGTAATAAAAGTAGCAACAATTTTTTGTCCATTTTACCCGGAGTGGATGGAGAGGTGGTTGAAAAAAATAAAAAATAAAAGCTTCTTATTCAACAATCCATATGGACTAAATCTCTGAATCAGTCATGGAGGTGGTGTGTCAGAGAGAGAGAGAGAGGGGGGAGCTTTTCATTCCCTGTTGCAGCAACAGATGATATTTGAGATAAGGAGCGAAGCAGCCGTCGATAAATCCTCCAGAATAATAATAATAATAAAGAAATAAAATAAAGAAATCACCAGAGCTGAGTGGAGAGCATCCAGTGAGGCGATAACGCGTGATTACCGTGGATTATTAAATCTTCCAGTGCGCACGCGGATGATGCTGTCAGCGACACGTTCAAGTCCATTCAGCCTGAACAGCAACTGTCTGCAATTACAATGAAGAGGCGCGCGCATGTGACCAATCCATCATTGTCCGTGCCTGGGAAATATAAATAAATAAAATAAAAAACAGACAAAAAAAAGGAGAGGAAAAAAAAAGAAAAAGAAAGAAAAGCCCGACAATCAAATCCAGTTGTCAGGAAGATGAAAATGTCTCACACCTCCTCGCGCCGTGTCCCCCCCTCACTCTCTCAGATGCCACACATGTTCTTCTCATTTGCTTACAACTCGCTCCGTCGATGTGAGGATGACGCGCCGGCGCGCTCTGTAGTAGGAGCGGCTGCCAATGGAGCGCGCGCGCGGAATCGATCTCCCGACATGATTACAGCCACACACACACATACACACACTCCCATTTCCACCATCTCCAGATAAGATTTTCTTATATATACAAGAAATATTTTTATTTATATACATTTTTATTTATTTATATATTTTTTAACATTATGATCTTTTAGGGGGACGTCACGTGCGCAGACGTCATGAAACGCGCAGAAGCAGGATTCCTCCGTCTCGGGCTTTTTGTCACGCGCCTGACAGATTGTCCAGAATGTCCTCCAGGGAGACGTTGCGGTTTCACCTCGACTGCTTTCATATTTGCGGGGCATTACAGCTCTGGGTGTCATTTTCTCTACCGATTAGACCGATTTAGTCCAGATTAGGAGAGATTAGGTAACCCTAGATTTTTAATCTGGGAGAAGCCATAATGGAGAAAGGGGTAAAAACTATCTCCAACAGGAGAAATGACTAGTTATATAAACTCAAATTACATCTGTCCCACTGTGACCTCTGACCCCAGGTAATCTCCACGTGTCTGCTGCTCCTCTAAAACCTGAAAAGTGGCACTTTCTTATAATCTGACAGCTGAGTGGGCACTGTCAGAAACTTTGCCTCAAACTGCCTCAACCTCTTTTTTTTGTCACCTGCTGCCAAAATGCTAAAATGGACGGTTA
>JBBPBX010000226.1:57921-145130 GCA_038048925.1 Garcialebias charrua
TATCCCCTTCTTCTCCTCTCACGGTGGTCACTGTCATATCAGTCACAGTGCAAGACCCTGGACAGAAAGTCCATCCCAGAGCCACATAAATTCAATTCAGTTCATTTATAAAGCACCAAGTCACAACAGAAGTCCTCTCAGGACACTGAACAGAAACATTTACATAAAAATAATAATTTAGCACTATTTATCTGAGGAGCAGACTGCTTTGAGTTTAACTCCATCACAGAACTCTCATCTTGAGCAAGCATGGAGGCGACAGTGGAAAGGAAAAACTCCCTCATGAGGAAGAAACCTTTAGCAAAACCAGGCTCAGGACAAGTGGCCCTCTGCTTCGACCAGAGGGTTTGAGAGGATAAGAAGGAAAGGTCAAGAATCACATGTTAAGACAGAAATAATATCAAATGAAAACTACAGATGGTCCTCGAGTTACGAACGAGTTCCGTTCCTACGGCCGTTCGCATGTCGAAAATTGCCGTAAGTCGGAAAGCACACTAGCCGCCACTTATACAGTACATTTGGAGCCATAATGAAGGAAAAAAATAGTTAGCATGTCTGTTAGCATTTTAGCTCGTTGCACGTCCGAGCTCTGCAGCTTCCAGCTGCTTCACGTGGTCCAAACTGTTTGTAACTGCATGTTAGCTCCATACATTTGGAGCCATAATGAAGGTACTTTTATACTATTAAACTTTTATTTTACAATTTAACTTTTATACTATTTAACTTTTATACTATTATGAAAAACTCAGGACAGTCTTACACTTTTACTATTTTATGCTTATGTTTATTAAATGTTTTAGTGTTTTGTGTTTAGATAGTTACTGTTGCACCGAGGGACTGAGAGAAACGCAATTTCAATCCTGTGTATGTCCTGTACATATTGCAGTTCTGACAATAAAGTTGACTTTGACTTTGAAAAAGAGTTAATAACTTACTGGGAGCTGGTGAAGCTGTTTCTCTGCATTAGCATGTTAGCTCCGGGTCCCTCCAACATCTGAGGCTGCCAGGCGGAGCATCGAGGCGAGCTCCCGGCCGCAGCACGCCTCTCCGCCACCCATTGGCTCCGTGTCCCCGGTGGAGCCGGCGTTAGCATGTTAGCTCCGGGTCCCACCAACAACCGAGGCCGCGAGGCCATTCCTCTGCCTGAGACGTCCACAGAGTTCACCGAGCATTTCCAGCTCATTTATCCGTATGAGGCAACCTCTGATCGGGCACACGGTCCGTCCAAAGCCGACTGTTGAGGCAGGAGCTAACCGAAGCTAACCGAAAACTGGCGGACACTGCCAAAAACTGCGTAAATCGGCTTCTAAATAATAATAATACTTTATTTATAAAGCCATTTAAAACAACCACAGCTGCAACAAAGTGCTGTACACATAAAATCAAGAACATTTAAACACATAAAATAAGACTTTTCAATTTTTTTCAATTTTTATTAATGAGATGCGTTCGTAACACCGAATTGCCGTTAAGTCGAGACCGCCGTAAGTCGAGGACTACCTGTATTCAGTTTTAACATTTCATTTAAGGAAATTAGGTCAATTTGTCCTCCAGTAGTCTAAGCCTATCAGCATGACAAGTCAACCCTAACTGTAGGATTTATCAAAAAGGAAAGTCTTAAGTCCAGTCTTCAAACTGGACAATGTGTCAGCCTCATGGACAGAAACTGGAAGTTGGTTCCACAAGAGAGGAGCCTGATAACTGAAAGATCTTCCTCCCATTCTGCTTTAGGAAACTGTAAGAACTGCAAGTAAACCTACAGTCTGAGAGCAAAGTGCTCTGTTAGGAAAATATGGAGCAATAAGATCTCAAATATAAAATGGAGCTAGGTTGTTGAGGGCTTTGTAGGTTAGAAGTAGGATTTTTAATTCAGTTCTGGACTTGACAGGGATCCAATGGAGGGAAGCTAAAACTGGAGAGATATACCTCCCACTAACTCCAGTTAAGACTCTGGCAACATAGAGACAAATGAGACAATCCTACCAAGGGACTATTTAGTTAGACTAGTTAGCCTAACATGCATGTTTTTGGTGTATGGGAGGAAACTGGAGTATACCGGAGAAAACCGGTATATGGAGAGACATGCAAACTCCATAAAAAATTCGACAAAATTTATTGAAAATTGCATCAAGTGAAGCAATTTCTATGTCAACAAAATTCAAGCTGCACCAACTGAAACTGAAATGCAAATGTAACTTAAATGTCTATAATTCAGTCAATTTTATAGCTAATGACCTCAAATTTGATGTGGTTGTAGCTAGTCGTCTATAACACATGTACAATTCATCACGCAGGATCTTAGCTGAAAACCTCAACATTAAATGATGGAGTCAGTTCAATTCATGATTAGCCGCAGCTGTTTGACATTTACCAACACAAAACAGATAATATCAGTCAATTTAACATAAACTGTGCTTCAACCTGATGTGGTAGTAGCTGAGAGTTATTTACAACACATACTCTGAGCATGACAATTCAAAATATGAGATTGAGCACAACCTTTTTATCACTTTTTACCAAAACTTCATCATTTTCTTTATTTAACACGAAAACGACAGGTGATATTCCTTCAAGGAATGTTAAACCTTTAAATAATTTAGACATGATTAAGTTTATAATCTCAACATCTCTGGTTGTCAGATGAATTCCTTTAAATGTGGTTACTCGTCAGGGTTTCCATTAAAACGGCCTTATTAAAAAACATCTTGTTTCTCTTTTCAATGACATTCACACTTTTAAAAACACAACAACCTCCCGTGCACCAAGGAGGCAAAAAAAAAAAGCCTTCCATTTTGTGATTTCAAGCGTGCACGGATGAAACCCGTACTTTAAAAATTGCATAACACCACCACGCTGCGCATTCAGACAGGAATGATGTTGAGAAATTTGTCAAAAAAATAGTGCGGGGTTTAAAACACAGGAGGATGTGTCACACAATGTGTCATGCAGTGACTTATTGTGGAGCGCTAATGGGATCACATAATTAAAATGCCATCTTGCTGATAGTTTATATAAAAAAAAAATCTGCAAGCAAAATTGCTCATTAAGGATATGATTGCTTTGAAATTATTTATTCTATTTCTACTCTCTCGTGCAAAGAGTAACAGTGAAACCGACGCCGAGCACAGAGCAGCCTTTTTACAGCTCCATTCTTTAACACCAGGTTTTGCCTGAGATGCCTCTCAAGTAACACTTATGAAAGCCATAATTTTGGTGACACTTGAGATTGCACAATGTGCCTTGATTACACGGGAAGTGAAAGAAACCCAAATGACGGTGAAGAAGGCAAACAACCATATTCAGCGGTTCACAGCAGGCCTGAATCTCAGGGGGGAGACAAAACTCTCAGAAGCAGAGAGGACTCAGACCGAGTAGGAGGGATGGTTAGAGAGCAGGAGTTTAAAAACGGCGTGCGTTTCGTCCCCTCTAGGCCGATTGTTTCGCCGTCCCCATACCAGACATTCCAGAGGTAACATGGTTGCCCTTCAGATCTGAGTGTCTGACAGGAACAGAGTGTTCTGCATGGCAGCAACCACCTTAGTGAGCCACAAGCAGAGCATCTTTTCGCGTGCCAGCTTGCATCCTGACTCTGGAATTTCATTTGGAGAGGGAGCAGATTTTTTTTTTTCCCACCCATTTCTACATGACCCATCCTTATTTCGTAATCACGCCACTTAGGCCAGGCCTCACAAGCTGATTATACTTCAGAAATTATCTCAGTGTCCCATTCTGCCTTGTGGGGTTTGGACAGGAGGTAATCGGAAACCCCATAAGAACACCCTTGGGACACTGGTGTCTGTCTAGGAAAGCCCCTCCTCTCAGAAAACCACCCGTACTCCCATTTAACAAGCCTATGAATTCTCTTTGGCACACAAAAAAAAAGATCAGGTTTGATCAGTACAAGAACTACTGATAAGGTGAAGCTGGATTTCACCCCCTGTTGTGTGTGTGGCATTGGAAGCAGGCGGACTTCCTGCCTGGAGCTAACGCCATCTTTCTGTGGCATCTTGGCATCTGCACTGGCAGCTATAAACATTATGTTCAGAAAACATAAAGATGATGGGTGCCAAGAGTTTTAATTAAAACCACATTGTGAAATGGATAGAACACTATGTAGAAGTAAAATGACTTCCATCCCTACTCAGAGACCCTTAAAAGAATACTTTTACTTGACACAGACAGACTGCCTCAACTAGTTAGAGGAAAAATAAAGCGCCTGTTTTATCTAAGATTTCAAATGTTTTTCTGAGAAGTTTAATAGTTTGAACATTGCATAGATTTTACTAATCTTTATTGAATGTTTGTTTTCATTGTAGCACATCAAACTGTCTTCAGAGAAAAGTCCCAATTCTTCACTTGTGTAAGCTAATGGTTGGCAAAATCCACTAACGCCAAGTAGGCCTGATGCCAAGATGCTGATTAGCCCGGCTATGCCTGCGCTCTCCAGGCAATGTGGAGTGGAGGTGTAGTGGGACTCCAGCTCATCACTAAAGAGCACTGTGCTAAACACAACTTTAAGTGGAAGAAAGCCAGCAGACTGCAGTGTATCCATGCTGGACATATAAAGCCTAAGGCAAGAAGGCTTCTGCCTCTTTAATGCATAATTCACTGGGAGCTGAAACATCATGCTTTAGTCCTGGGGGTCGGTGCTCTGCTGCTGATTGTTGGAGCAAGAACCTGTCTCTATCAGATAGTCCACTTTCACCAAGAGAAAACTTTGTCTGATGAGTGGTCAAATATTAAATTTGATGCAATTGGGCACAGATCGGGGGCGTGGCCATGCAGTTGCTAGAGTCATAACCTCACAGCAAGAAGGTCCAAAACCCATTTGTGGCCTTATCTTGTGGGGTTTGCATGTTCTAATTTTGCATGCATAGGTTTCCTCTTGGTTGCCGGATCGAATCCAGGGACATTTCTGGATGGAGTTCACCTGTTCTGTCCGTGTGTGCATGAGTTTTCCCTCTCGCTTTTTGATTGGTAACTCTATATTGTCCCTATTGGTGTGAGAGCGTTAATGGCAGTTTGCCTCATTTGTCTGTGGTCCTGTGATGTTGCAACCTGTCCTGGGTGTCCCTCACCTCTCACACATTGATGGCTGGATATGGACACCAGTGACACCTGCAACCCGAAAAGGAAGAAGAAGGTAAAAAAAGATAATCAATGGATGGTATCCTCTTGCAGACCAAAAACATATCACTTTAGGTTCATTGGTAACTCTATAAATTGTCACCAGATAGGCGTGAGAACATGAGTGCTGTATTTTTACTGGTGACTCTGTGATGGTCTGTCCAGGGTGTACCCTGCCTCTTGCTCAGTGACTGCTTGTGAAAAAAAAGGCACCGGCTCCCATGTGGCCCCGCATGGAAAAGCAATTATAAAGATGGATGAGCTCAGATCAGATTTTGTTTTTTTAAAACAATACTTCAATAATACTTTCTTTACTATTCAAAGGTGTATTTCAAAGTGCACTAAATGCATTTGGAAGCAGTGTCCACCTCAGCGAGCCTGTCCTCATCAGCCTTGATATGCAGGTAGGTCAACATGCAGAGACAGCCATCGGCCCTCGAGCTCCCCTCTCAGACATGCACATGGTCACTTTACATCTCAACTCCAGCAAATGCATCTTCCTGCAAGGGTATTATTAGAAGCACTCATGTCTTTTTGCCAACATTATTATCATAACTGACAGGATGTGCATTAGTTACTTCCGTCTCTGCAGGCAATTGGCCATAATGTTGACACACTCGTATACAGCGTTTTTTTTCTCTCGATTTCATCACGAACAGTGAAGAACCTAAGGCAGATGTAGAGCTTTCATGTGTAATAATTCTAGCTCAAGTTCTCATGTAAAGGGGGCACTAATGGGTTAACGGTAGAAACGAGAGGGGAAGAGAGTGGAAATCAATGCTTTTGTTGAGGGAAAAGAAAGGCTTTCACAGGTCTATGTATCATTAAGCAATTGAGAAAGCTAATTAGAGTGAGGTAAAAGATGTGCAGATCTCACAGCTAATTATTTCCATGGCAACCAGTGCTCCTGTAGATGAGAGGCAGCGTTCAATTTGCTCCAATAACGATGGAAACAAGAGAAAGAGAGACCCCTAGTGGTGAAAAAGATAATGTCCACTGTAGAGAGCTGAGTGAAGCAACAAAACATTTTGCATTTTGATGCTTCTACAAGAGTTGGCACTGATTGATAAGCTTGAAAAATAGTTGTAGGTGAAAATAAACGTTAGTCCATCCGCTACTGCCAAAAGACGAAGGCAGACCACTGTGCTTACTGATTTACGCCTTTCAAGATGGCCACCTCAGTTAATTGATCTTAAAAAACATGATCAATATTGAGCTAAAATTTGATGTGGTAGTAGCCAAGATTGATGTACAACACATTTTCTGAGCACCAATAGATTACACAGATCTTTTTTTATATTTTGCCAATCAGATTTTTGAAGTCCACTCTGTTAGCAAAATACCTCTGTGCCCCTGTACAGATTTTAATGAAACTATCACGGAATATTCATTAGGCGTACATCCTCAACTGAGTACCTTTAGGAGATAATTACTATAACTAATCTGCATTAGTCAAAACAAACAAGGCCATTATTCAGTTTTACCGATATTGAACTAAAGAGTTCTCTTCTAATTATACGATGGTGTATTACGGTAGTCTGAAACTGATAAAGGCAGCAGACAATATGCTCTCCTTCACAGAATGCTAGGCTTTAATGTAGTACAGGTAGTCCCCGATTTACGAGCGAGATCCGTTACAACGAGGCGCTCGTAAACCAGAAATCTCGTAATTTGGAACGGCCGCCATTTCTCTCGTAAATCCGGAATTTCGCTCGTAAATTGGAACGGTTTTCGCTAGCGCGACTACAAACACTCTATTTTCATCCAAAAACTGCTTATGAGTGCATAAAAATGATCGGAAACGTGTGTCCATATGCTTAGCTAACTAACTGTGGTGAAAAAACACATGAAAACTCAGTATTTTTTTCGTTTTTTCCAAAAATTCGCAGCTCGTAAGTCTGGAACCTCGCAGATCAGAGCGCTCGTAAATCGGGGACTACCTGTATAGCATCACTCTCAAGCAGCAAATATGATTTTGTGAACTTAAAGTTGCAGAATATATAACATTACTTTTGTGTGGAGCCAAATATTTTTACTTTATACAGTACAGTATATGTACTGCAGACAAGTTATAAGTTTAACTTAGACAACTTTCATGAACAAGTTTTGTTAGACGCTCATGGGCTGGTATTTTAAAGAGACATATTTCAGCTTGCAAAACAAAATCAACTAAAAGTATAGCTTTTCACATCACAGTAGAGCTGTATTTTATTTTCTACAAATTAAAAAAAAAAATCATTTTGAAACAAAAATGTCCATTGTAGGAAGAATACTACTACGGGTAAATACAGTTTTAATGTCTCTGCTTGCTCGGGTCGATCTTCTCCAGGTGTATCAGAGGTTTGAGTTGTTCAGCGAAGCTCCGCATGTCCTCTGACACGGTGTCCTGACCAGCTGGAGCCAACACACTCAGTTCAACTAAATGTGAATTTGACATTCGCTCTGTGCTCTCGGTGTTCCCTGGCACCTGGACACGAGACACGTTGCATACCACAACTTTCATGGCGCCTTTGCGAAACATATGGCCACTGGTCACAAACTCGTGGTCCATGCGGAAACCCATCTCATTGAGGAACTCTGGAAGGCTATGAGAGGCCGACACGTCAACACAGTTGCGTACAAGGGCATGGCGACTCTTGTCTCCTACTTCCGGTTGGCCTAGGTAGCGTAGGTGCCACGGAGCGTTTTGGTGGGAGAGGGAGCGACGGGCACGCAAAACGAAAGGGCTTCCCTGCTGACCTTTCAAAAGATACACAAGTTCATGGTCTGTGAAAGTCTCAGGTTCCATGTTGTCACACAAACCACGAAGACGATGCAACAAGCCTTCCAGGGCCATATCCAACACACTACCTAAATAAAAATTTAAAAAAGAGAAAGAAAAAATGTTTAAAAGGTATAGACAATTAAAGACACACTGTGGCAATAGTTTAAATAACCTTTTCAGGAAAACTGCATTAATTAACATTATTCACAACAAAGTGCTTTTTGTTTGTTTGTTTCCTGCAGCTGAGATATATGAATATAAAAAAAGGAGTAGGGAACAAATAAAAACATTTGTAACATGTGCACTACTGATAAGGTCAAAGCTGCAACACATTCTTACTATAAATATTACCTTCAGTCATATTCAATATTTATAATTGATTAAATGGCATAAATTAAATGCTGATCAACCATTTTTGTGTGGTTGTAATTTAGTTCAATTCAGTTTATTTATATAGCATCAAGTCAGAACAAAGTCATCTCAGGGCACTGAACAAATACGAAAACAAATATGCATAAAATTAAATTATTAACATTGTTTATCTAAGGCAGGGTAGCCAGCAGATTGTACTGAGTCTTCATTTTGTCGCAGTCTCCCATCCTGAGCCAGTAATGTCCTCATGAGAACAGTTATTCAAATACATGCATAATCTTTAATATCTTTGTTATTAACTATATTAGTACTAAAATGCTATAAGTGTGTTGTGCTGTTAAGTGCATTGTTTCTATACATATTTTAAATATAAATATAATTTAACACTACTTTTTGTTTGTTTGTTATATCAGCATTTACTGAAACACTTCATTGTGACAGGTAGAAAAACAGCTACTGGTTAGAATTAGTTGACTTTTGAGTGAATTAGGAAATGATGGGGTAGAGGACTCAGGACCTGAAAGTCCCAGGTTCGATCCCCAGCCATTCCCACATGTCGTGGTGTCTCTGAGCAAGACACCTCATTGCTCCCCGGGCATTAGCTGCCCAATGCTCCACCTGGGTGTAGCTCAGGTGTGATGGGTTAAATGCAGATAACTAATTTTGCCGTTGTAGGGGAACATGCAATGATGACAACACAAAGCACTTATTATTAATGTTATTTGACCATATTTGAGCTTCTGGTGGGGAAAATAGAGTGATATCTACATTTAAAAGCATTTCTTTCAGTGGAAAAAGCCATAAATATCTTACCTTGCAACAGATACTCCATCATATTGATTGTGCCACCGGTGACGGGCATCACAGTGACAGGAGGAGCCTCCATTTTAGCTTAGCTTTAAGCCTTTTGTAGCTACTGGAAAAAGAAAAACAAGTTAAGCATGAGGCAAACACAATGGCTCTTTATGCTGTAATGTTAACTTAACAGTTTACTAAACAAATAGGTAAGCAAAGCTTATTTTTTCCTGCTTTTTCATCAAACAAAAAGCCCAAGTAAAAATGGCTAACATTACAACGGTTAGCTGCCCTGCTAACGTTTTAAACAGGAACAGCTAAAGGCTAAATGCAGCCGCTAAGCCGCGCGGTTTAAAATATTTTACGATAAATCTCCGAGCGTGTTTGTTACTTTACCTGGGAAATGATGCGTAGCACAGCGCCTTTCCGAACCTGCTGAAGTGAACCGAATAAATGTTGTCGTGTGCTTATTTGTCAAAACTGTTAGCTGAATCGACACACGGCTAGCTCGTTAGCTGAAGGCTAGCTCGCTAAGTTTGCTATCATTGACTCAAACGCTTCATAAATCGTGCTAAACTGTCAAGACTGATGAATGAGGGCATGACAGAATTGTAAAGACAAAAAGACAACCAATTAAAATAAACCCATCTGGTTATTCTGGAAGCAAAAACAATGTTTACAGGCATACTTCTTTTGCTTTTCTTTGTCAAACGAATGTCAGTTTAAAATGTTGTTCACTGCCACCTACTGGTGGAAATTTAGAATTGCCACAAGGTTTGCTTAAAAAATAGTAATTCATTCATTCATTCAACGTTTATTTTTAGCCTACAACAGGTTAATCCCATTGAGCCTCGGTTCCTCATTTACAAGAGAGACTTGATTTTAACAGAGTGATGACAACAGAAGACAATCATAAAAGGATTAATACAAATTGAGAATAACAAGTAAAAATAAAATGGTATTTAAAACAAAAATAATGACACTAACTAACAAATAAATGCAACAATTTAATTTATTACAATACATAAGAATGTACAATATTATTATCCTCAATGCAACAAAGTGTAAATAAGTAAAATCTCATTAAACCTATTTTTAATTCAATGCTGTTTAAAGAAATGTTATTTGTCATATGCTGGTTACACAAGGTCAACAATGCAATGAAATGTTCAGGATGAGAAGAACCGATTTGACTTGCTAAAAACAAACAAACGTGCAATAAGGGTACAAAAAAAGTACCAAAATGTGAAAATGATTATATAATATTTACATGGTCCAAAAGAAACACAGTAAACAACAACATGGTAGAATATAATGGTGCAAGTAGGATGAATTTGTATAAATAATTATTACACAAGTAGTAATATAAATTTAAATGTACATGATAAACACTCGTGTTAAACATTTGAAAATGAATTTCAACCTGTTTTACAACAGCACAAGAATGAATAACATAATAATAATAATAATAATAATAATAATAATAATAATAATAATAGCAATAATAATAACAATAATAATAATAATAATACTTTGAATGACAATAAATTGTTCACTAATCTGAAACAATTTAAAGTCAAAACAATTTATTTATAATTTATATTAAAATAAGAAATAAGTATTTATTGACTGTATTTATTATTGTTTAGCAGTACTGAACATTATATAAAAAAGAGAGAATATGAAGAAGTCTTGATGCACAGAGGATGAAGATAAAATTTAAAAAAATTAAACGCTGCATTAGAAACAACTTCCAGAACCCTGGACCATTTCTGGCACATTTGAACTGTTTGAGCATCTTTTGTTGCTTCACCTACAAACGGAAAAGGTCAAAACTTTATCATGCAAAATGAAAATACAAAATAAACAAAACTCAGATCCCCACGCCATCTTTGAAATTGTTCCACAAAATGTGTTACTTACTGGATGTCAAACGTCTGGTTCAAGTAGTTTAAAAATACTTTAGCTTTTTAAAGATTTTTTTTTTAATCAGGTGGGGGAAAGGGTTTTGTATGTTAATAATTAATAAGTTTAGTTAATAATTCAACCAACACTCATTTATTAGTCTAGAGATTAAAAAAAAAAACCTGATGCAGAATTTCCCTTCAGAACCTTGTGGGTGAAGTTATGAAACACAAGTGCGTGCTGCTGATGAATCAGTTTCCAAATTAAATGACAGTGTGTAAATTATAATCATGAACTGTTTCACTTAGCGTTTATCTTAGCCTGGGGTGTTTCTTCTATACAGTACAGTATTCTTATTTTACTGTAAAAACAATCACTTTCAGCTGTGGAATGGTTTCTTTTATTAGCAGGTGTCTTGGTGACAACAGACGAATAGATTACTGTGGATTCCTCCTCTTCTTCCTGCAGAATAAAGTAAGACATTTAAAATCTGCATGTGCAGTAGATCATTTCAACTTGTTTGAGAGTGCAATGTTCACTGTACCGAGTTACTGAAGCCACAACAGGAGATACAAAAAGGAAATGCTGTGAGTGAGAATGAAAGAGAATAGGGGCACACAAAGCAAACCGAAAAACCACTGAGTTGGCATAAAACAAAAAGAAATAGCACAGGAAGTCTCGTTACAGCTTATAGCTGCAAGTTTTACCTGTGCGCCATCTTGACCTCGAGCAAAAAATTAAAAATGTTATAAGTAAACAGACAACGACAACTGATACTCCAAAAAGAACTGGCTCCAGATATTCAGTCCTCCAAGGGTCCCCTGTAGAGCAAAATACTAAATATTAGTATTCTTTAGAGGTTATATATTTTATTGAAAAGAAAAGAGAGACCTATACCTGCTTTTGTTGGTGATATAACTGTTGTGTGTCCATCTGAGATCTGACTTGCATTACAAAATAAAGACCCAAACTGATCTAAACCCACAGATATTGTTGTGTTCTCCATCAGAAGTCTTGACACATTTACTGGTTTAAATAAACCCACAGCACACGTCACAGCACAAGAAAGAGAGGAATCCTCATCATGTACTGAAATAAAGCAAACAAAGAGTCAGTCAGTAGGCTATGTTTCCTTTTTATTCATTTTTATGAATGAATGTAATTTTTTCACCTTTTATCACACACAAGTTGACTGTAAGCAGTTTTTGACTCGGACCACCACAGGGACTCTCCCAGCACGTGTATTTCCCAGCATCTGGGCTTTCAACAACTGCAATATGTATGGACTTGTTGGTCGTCTTAATGACAGTTTCTGGCCTCCTTTCAGATCCTTGAACAGTTTTACTTGTTTCAAAAGTCCATTTTAAGTCAGGGAATTCACCCGAACATGTTTGGGTGAAACTGCTTCCTGCATGGATGTAAAACGTCTTTTGAATTTCATTCAAATTTTCTGCAAAACAGAAAGAAAAAGTAAAACCATACATTGCTTCAACAAATATCAAAATGTAGAACAGTATGGGGTGATATTTATAAAGTTCACACAGTCAAACATTAACAGCAACCTTTTGGTTTATTTAGCTTTTCATAGACCTTACCAGGGAGGCTTAAGAGTGTGATCCCTCTATAGTTGGAACACACCCTACGGTCCCCCTTTTTGATCGCCCTCTGTTCCAACTATAGAGGGATCACACTCTTAAGCCTCCCTGGTAAGGTCTATTCAGGGGTTCTGGAGAGGAGGGTCCGTCGGATAGTCGAACCTCGGATTCAGGAGGAGCAGTGTGGTTTTCGTCCTGGTCGTGGAACACTAGACCAGCTCTACACCCTCAACAGGGTCCTGGAGGGTGCGTGGGAGTTTGCCCAACCAGTTTACATGTGCTTTGTAGACTTGGAAAAGGCATTCGACCGCGTCCCTCGGGGGGTTCTGTGGCGGGTACTCCGGGAGTATGGGGTACCAGGCCCATTGATATGGGCTGTTAGGTCCCTGTACGACCGGTGTCAGAGCTTGGTCCGCATTGCCGGCAGTAAGTCAGGCTCGTTTCCGGTGAGAGTTGGACTCCGCCAAGGTTGCCCTTTGTCACCGATTCTGTTTATAACTTTTATGGACAGAATTTCTAGGCGCAGCCAAGGTGTTGAGAGGATCCGTTTTGGTGGCCTTAGAATCGCTTCTCTGTTTTTTGCAGATGATGTGGTCCTATTGGCTTCATCAGCTCGTGATCTACAGCTTTCACTGGAGCGGTTTGCAGCTGAATGCGATGCGGCCGGGATGAGGATCAGTTCCTCCAAATCCGAGGCCATGGTCTTGAGCCGGAAAAGGGTAGCGTGCCCTCTCCGGGTCGGGGAGGAGGTCCTGCCCCAAGTGGAGGAGTTTAAGTATCTCGGGATCTTGTTCACGAATGAGGGAAAACTGGAGCGTGAGATCGATAGGCGGATAGGTGCAGCGTCCGCAGTGAAGCGGGCGCTGTACCGGTCTGTCGTGGTGAAGAGAGAGCTGAGTCAAAAGGCAAAGCTCTCAATTTACCGATCGATCTACGTTCCCACCCTCATCTATGGTCATGAGCTTTGGGTTATGACCGAAAGAACAAGATCTCGGATACAAGCGGCTGAAATGAGTTTTCTCCGCAGGGTGGCTGGACTCTCCCTTAGAGATAGGGTGAGAAGCTCAGTCATCCGGGAGGGACTCGGAGTAGAGCCGCTGCTTCTCCACATCGAGAGGAGCCAGTTGAGGTGGCTCGGGCATCTGGTTAGGATGCCTCCTGGACGCCTCCCTGGTGAGGTGTTCCGGGCATGTCCCACCGGGAGGAGACCCAGAGGAAGACCCAGGATACGCTGGAGGGACTATGTTTCTCGGCTGGCCTGGGAACGCCTTGGGATTCCCCCAGAGGAGCTGCTCCAAGTGGCTGGGGAGAGGGAAGTCTGGGCCTCCCTACTTAGGCTGCTACCCCCGCGACCCGACCCCGGATAAGCGGAAGAAAATGGATGGATGGATGGATGGATGGATGGATAGCTTTTCATAAGAAAAAAAGGGGTGTTTTTTTTCTAGTCATATTTTCACCAAGTTATTCATACAATTATAAAGGTCATGGTTCCAAACTAAATATTTACTTTCCAAACTAAATATTCACACAAACTAAATACTTAACGTGCAATTTCAATATTTATTTAGCAACCTAAATATTTAGCTCCACACTAAATATTTAGTTTACAAACTGAATGTTTATGTCCAAGCTAAATGTTTAATTTACAAACTAAATATTTAACTTGCACGTTAAATATTTAGAGTCAGAGTCAGAGAGTCTTTATTGTCATTTGCACCGCATGTGGTACATGTGATGAAAACGAGATTATGTACACAGGGTCCTTTAGTCATTTAGTTTGTAAATTAAACATTTAGCTTGGACATAAACATTTAGCTTGCAAATTTAATATTTTGTGTGGAGCAAAATATTTAGCTTATTTTACTTGCAAGTTATGTATTTAGTTTGTAAACTCAATATTTAGCTTGGAAATTAAATATTAATTTGGAACTATGACATTTATAAATGTATAAATAACAATGTGAATATGTGACATTGAAAAAAACAAAAAAAAAAATTCTTATGAAAGGCTCAATAAACCAAAAATATTGCTGTTAATTTCTGACTGTGTAACTTTACAAATGGCATCCCATAGAACAGAATGGTTCATAATTTCATCAGATTTGTGAAAATCTGGTCAAACCTTTTTGCACTCTGGAGACAATAGATTGTTCTTTGCTGCAGATGTCCTGTTTACAGTTTTCACACCAATACAGACCCTGATCGCCCTCTGTGAAATTATCAATGACCAAGGAGCGATTGTGCATCGTCTTTACTTTACGACGAGAGGCATCGTAGCGACGTACTCCACTTTTATCTTCAAAGTATATCTGGACTTCTTTACTTTGTTCATCCTCTTTGTAAATCCATTTGAACGAGTCTGAAGGAAAACTGGGTGGTTCACACGGTAT
Source organism: Garcialebias charrua (assembly GCA_038048925.1). Taxonomy (NCBI): domain Eukaryota; kingdom Metazoa; phylum Chordata; class Actinopteri; order Cyprinodontiformes; family Rivulidae; genus Garcialebias; species Garcialebias charrua. The sequence continues at coordinate 72,870 of JBBPBX010000226.1, forward strand.
CAGAGCTCGACATCCCAGCCAGAAACGGAGATCTGAGGCTGTTAAAATACCAGTTTCATTTGTCACAAACATTTAGAAGCTAAAACAACAAAGTCATTTTACACAAGTGCATTTGAAACATACAACAATGGATTGATCACTTACTCACCGTTTCCTGAAGAAATGCACGTGTTCCACGAAATCAGTAAAAAAAGATGAGCACAGCTCTTTTGAATTGTAGCCAATGAGCTCATCTTTCTGCTGAAAGAGTTAATTCAGTAAAACAAAATAACTATTTTTGAGGTCAGCGTCTCCTTGTCACATCAGAGTTTTTGAGAACTGAACAAACTCTCGCCGACACATCGGAAGTGGTCTAACAGCCACTGCATAAGAAATTCACCCTCGCAGTCTTTCTATAGGGTTTTACTTTTTTGTATCACCCTATAGGGTGCAAATATACAACAATTTTTTTCACATAGATTTGTAAAGTTTGTTACAACATTCTTGTTTCTAATGCATTATATATTTTAAATTAAGATTTTAGAAAAGAATGATGTGTTTGCATTCCACTTATAATAAATAAACAGTGTGACTTTTTTTAAACATTTAGGCTAATATTTTGATACAAGATACATCAAGATACAAACTTGGTTTAAAATAAATAAATTATCATTAAATCTAGAAAAAACTAATTACATGATATTCGGTAATAAAAAGAAAACTGTTGATGTTCCACTCAAAATTGAGGATGTTGAGATTTGTAGAGTGAATGAGGTGAAGTTTTTGGGTGTTATCATTGATGACAAACTGACATGGAAACAACACATAAATTCTGTAAGAATAAAAATAGCTAGATCGATAGCAGTACTGTACAAAGTCAGAGACCTATTGAATGATAAAGCTCTGTATTTGTTGTATAACACAATCATTGTTCCACACTTAATCTATTGTATTGATGTTTGGGGGAAAGCGTGTAAAACAATCACAAAGCCTATTTTTGTATTACAGAAAAGAGCTGTAAGAATTATCACTAGAAAGCATTACCGTCATCCATCAAGTACATTATTTTATCAACTAAAATTATTGAAGTTCCATGATTTGGTAGACTATAATATTTTATCAGTTATGTATAGAGCTCAAAATAATGCATTACCTTTAAATATCCAAATGCACTTTGTTAAAAGACAAAGTTGTTATAATCTTAAGGGAACAGAGTTGTTTGTAAAACCACAATTCAGAACCAGTTTGAAGGGACGTTCTACCTCAATCCAGGGAATTAGATTATGGAATGGCTTGGAGAATGTAGTTAAAAATGCCAAGTCAATGTTTACATTTAAAAAAATGATCAAAACAAATGTGTTAAAAAAATATATGTGAAATAACGTGATGTGTATTGTATTAGTTAGAAAATTAGAAAGAGTTAGTCATTTTGTACTGTTAGTTAGAAAATTAAAAAAGAGTTAATAATTTTGTACTGTTGGTTGAAGAATATTATTGTTTAACCTGACTGTTGGAAAAAGTTGGTTGAAAATTATTATTGTTTACATGGTTTGACTACTGTTGTTTAATCTGATTGTTGGAGATAAGGGGCAGATATAATAAGATTTATTCTTCTTTCTGCCACCTTTCATTTTTTTACATCTTGTACACTATCATTATGAGATTGCCTTGTATTGTTTCTTTTGTAAAAAAATGAACAAATTTAATAAACATAAACATTAATAAACATTAATATGCTCTGAGTAGGGGTGGCATCATCGTGCAGTTTTATTTGTCACCAGTACTTCTGATTACGGTACAGTATATCATTTCTAATCTTATCCATCCTTGTCACTCCTAAGGAGAACCTCAACATCTTCATTTCTGCTACTTCCAGTTCTTTCTCCTGTCTTTTTGTCAATGTCACTGTTTTCAAAAAAATGTTCAATACAAAAACAACTGGACTTTATTTGTAACAGAAGACGTTTTGCTCTTCATACGAGGAGCTTTTTCAATTCAAAGAGCAGATAAGCTGATAAACCGCTTTAACGTGATTATAGATTATGGTGAACAAACAATGTGGGCAAAAGTGAGCAAACCACTGCCAATAGAAATGCCTCCACAGGGTGACACTAACTGCCTAACAGCAGGTACCGCAGAATGCACCAGGGATACCTCACCCAAGGACACAAGCCCGGTAAGTGAACCTCCAAAAACAGGTGAGGCAGAAGAGACCCAATAGTTGGACCCAGCTCTGGCCCAGCAAGAGAGCCTCCTCTGTGAGCTGAAACAATCAGCACTCACTGAACACTACCTACCACAGGTAGTCAAAGGTGTTGAGATCCAAGGATCCCACACCGATGATGCTGTACTGTCCCCTTGGACAGAGAAATCAGCGATCAGCCAAGCTTTCTATGAAACCTTGGTTCAAAAGCAGTTGGGTCTAAGAATAATCAAAGAAGCTTTCCGCTTTTCATTAGACCCCAACGATAAACAGGTAATGTCTGCAAAAGGAATCATTGATCTGAAACTGAACTGGAACCGATGAGAACTGGCCCACCTGTTCCTCGTGGTCCCAAACTTACCACATGCAACCTACATAGGCTCTGACATTTTGGTAAGATTAGGTGTCCGAGTGGACATCAACAACAATGCACTGGTCACTAGATACAGCCACAAAGGATTCTCCTGTGCTAACCACAGAAAACCTTAAGGCTAGACAGACCATCCCAGAGGTCAGCCAGGTAGCTAACAACCATAACACTGCAGTACCACCTCAGGTTATGAACAAAATGGTGCACATCTACATCGTAGCTGGACTAGCTATTAGCCAAAACAGGCATACTTTCAACCATCTCCTACGTTCTTCAACTTAGGACTGTCCATGGAGGCCACATGCCAAGTGAGCCTCGACTGCAGAACCACATCTGTTGCTGTGTGTAACATAGGCACAGAAGAGGTACTGATCCCAAAGGATACACAGCTTGGATGGTTGATCTCTACCGATTTTCATGATTTTGAACTAAGCATTCCATTTCTGGGAGGACTCCCAGAAAACCTGATCCCAAGTCAACACACGGGGCAAGTCTTGTTCACAAAACCTACACAGGCCATAGCTCTCTTCTCTGACAATGAGTTTGACCATGACACAGTCAACGGATTCGGTCTCAACCAAGGAGACAGCTTATAGGCCCTCAAACTTATAGTGTCCTACCTGTAGACCGGTTTTACGATACAGACAGAGACTCACTGGAGCTCCCCAAAAAACAAGAACCCCTCTCAATTGCTTCACAGATTGAACAGGTGGTCGCCCAAGCCGACGCCCTGACAACTGATGAAGAAAGGGACAAACTTTGCCAAGTTCTCTTGAAATATGAGAAATCATTCTCGACTGACTTAATGGATTGTGGGTTGACCAAGCTCCACACAGTGAGCATCCCAACCCCTCCCAACGCTCCACCTACATTTGTCAGACAATACAAGATTCCTCTGGCAGCACATCAACCTATCAGAGAAATCATTGATAACCTGTTAGAAAAAGGTATCAGATACTGTAACAGCACCCACTCTGCGCCTTTATGGCCAGTTTTAAAACCAAATGGTAAGTGGAGACTCACAATTGACTACAGAAAGCTAAACAAACAAGTACCCTTATCCAGGTGGCCAATGACCCAGCTCCAACAGGAACTGCCCAAGGTCACCGATGGTAAGTACTTTTCTACCCTCGACGTTGCCTCTGGTTTTTGGACCATCCCTGTGTGCTCCGAGGATCAACACAAACTAGCTTTCACGTTTGGTAGCCGACAATACACCTTCACCAGGTGTCCCTTTGGCTACGCTAACTCACCTGCAGAGTTCAACATCTTCCTAAACAAAGCATGTCCAGACGCCCACGAGCGTGGGACACTGATTTACGTGGACGATATCCTTTTGAGGTAGCCAACACTGGACTCTCATTTGGATGAGATCGACCAGATTCTGAATCAACTAACAACTGCTGGTGCTAAAATATCACTATCAAAATGCCAGTGGTGCAGAACCAAGGTGAACTACGTTGGCCTACTAGTAGGCCCAAATGGAGTACAGCCTCAACTGACTCGCACCCAAGGCCTTGACAACCTCAAAGTCCCCACCAATCTCAAAGAACTTCAAAGCTTTCTGGGCGTGTGTAACTACTCAAAACAATTCATAGAAAACTATGCAGACATTGCAAAACCACTGACTGAACTCCTAAAGAAAGATGTTCCATTTGTCTGGACTGACAAACAACAGCAGGCAATGAACACTCTCATAGAAAGAATCAAGTCAGCCCCATGTTTAGTCTACCCAGACTACAACAAAGAGTTTTACTTGGAAGTGGGCTTCTCAGCTCATTGCATAAGTGCAGGTCTGTACCAAATACACGACAGAGACAAGCGTGTAGTAGTAGGGATGGGAATCGAGAACCGTTTTTTTTAGAGAACCGGTTCTTTAGAGTTCAATTCCCTGGAATTGTAGGCTACTTGTCTTAACGATTCTGTTTATCGGTTCTACTGACTCGTTCTACTGACTCGTCGTGGTGACGCATTTACGTGATGACATCACAGACATGCGCCGTATTTGGTGTTCAACATGGCGTCGAGGAAAAAGCGAAGACGAAACCAGGTCTACTTGCAACACATGCAAAGCGTCGATTACAATAAAGGGCGGAAATACTTCTAACATGCAGAGAGAAGCATTTGACCACTCAGCATGAGGTGAGTTTGCACAAATGTACCGTCTTTAACACGCTGCTTCGTGACGCTGCTTCGTGGTGGTGGAAGCGGAGCTAACAAACTAGCGTCCTCCTCTGTTTTAAATGTTGCAGCACGTAACGTTAAACTCATCCAGTTCATGTCACTTGTTACTTTTTTGCTTTACTGCTTACACTGTGTTGTATAAATAATCTCCATCTCCTGTAATAACATTTAGTTGACGAGGATTGCCGGAGTCTGGCTGGCTCAGAGGCTAGTGCTAGCACACCTTTAGCTTTCAGGATAACGATATCCAACAAACAACACTCCTAAAAATGCCACCATAGAAATGGGAGCAAAAACAAAAGTGCTGTTTTATATTTTTGTTCAGTGTGTTTCATTGTAGCCTCTTTCTGTTGTGAGAGCTTTTCTTGCTGCTCACTGTTTTTAATGGTGAATTTCTTCTGAAGCTGGCAGAGCTGGGAGAGATGCAGAGGGAGAGACGAAGAGGGAGGCAGAAGAGGATGAAGATGATAACTATGTAAGTTTTGTTTTTTGTAATGAAAGATGATAGATTGCATGGATTATAACACTATTTATTTTAAAATTGAAACTTGTGAATTACAAGTTGTGGTTATGTCAATAATTTCAGATGCCTCCTGTAAAGGAGCAAAAAGAGACAGCCCTAGAATAACTTTTTGAGGAAGAGGACAGAAGTCCAACTGTATAGAAGTCTATCACCTATTCCAACCAAGGACAGCCACTTAATAATGTTAATTAGGAATTCTTTTTTCATGAAAGTTATATTTTTGTTCTGGTGAAAGAGCATTAAATACTTCATGCACACAAATGGTGTACTATATTTTTTTGCCTAACCCAATGAGAATTGATAACAGAATTGATAAGTAATTGAATCGATAAATGATATCAATAAAGGAATTGGTATTGATAATTTCTTAACAATTCCCATCCCTATGTAGTAGCCTACGCCAGCAAGATGATGGCAGGCCCCGAGTTAAGATACTCAGACTGCGAGAAAGCTCTACTGACCACCGTGTGGGCAGTAAAACATTGCTCCAGGTACGTTGTTGGACAAAAATATCGTTGTGGAAACACAACACCAGCCAGTAAATTTCCTGAACAGCCAACACATCAGAGATGGTGTGGTGACAAACTCACATGTAGCAACGTGGCTCATGGCACTTCAAAGTTTTAACCTAGACATCCGCTATGGTCAAAACAAGAAGTCACATGTGGGTACTGACTTGGCAATCTGCCAAAAATGTACACAAGATGTACCAGCTACCCATTCGCCAGCTGAGAAAAAACCCTCAGTAACTGAGGACCCAAATCACCACTTCTTTGATGACAATATCTGTAAAGGTATGACAACACTGTACGTGGATGGATGTTCATTCCACCACAAAAAATCTGGAAGGCAGGTGTTGGAGGGATCCTCCTCCAAGACCAAGAACAGGTCACCTTCAGCTACAAATTAGGCCCTCAGACTTGTCAGTATGCTGAGATTGCAGGAATCCTAATAGCTCTCCAGATGGCAGTAGAACGCTTCGTCCAGACGCTAGTCATCTGCAGTGACTCTATTTATGCTCGTTTAAGTTTCACATGCCATCTCGCTCACTGGAAACAGAACGGTTTTCTCACAAGTGACAGAAAGGTTGTCAAACACAAACAGCTTTTCATAGCATGTGATCACTTGGTGACATCACATGACTTGCAAATCTACTGGTTTGGAAGAAAGTTCCAGGACATTCAAGAGTCCCAGGCGATGACAAGTCCTAGAAGGACCTTGCAGACTCCTTAGCCAAGGAGGGTGCCGAGGAAGGCCCTCCATGGTTCTTCGACTCCTCCTGGTTAATCGAAACTCAACCTACAGTCAAGGTAATGGCAGTCACACGTGCACAGGCTGCAGCCAGATCTGCTGACAACACAGTCTCATATGATCCGCATTGACTGACCCAGACATCATCCAACTACAGAAGTTGGATCCTACTATCAACTCCATGATACTGTATCTGACTGACCCAGACAAAAATACTCCATCCAAAGACGAACTGGATTCCGATCCAGACCTTATAGTCCTCTATCAGCTGCGCAAACAGCTAAAACTATTCAATGGCATCCTAACTTTCGCTCATGGACCAATGTCCTCACCAGTGTTTGTGGTTCCCCATGACCACAGGGGGGTGATGTTAGTTCATGCCCATGATCTTTCGTCCGCATGACGCAAAGGGGATAACACCACGCTGAAGGCATTGAAACAAATTGCCTATTGGCCTGGTATGAAAAAGGATGTCAAAAATTACATTCAGGGGTGCCTGGTCTGCGGCCAGTTTCAGCCAACCAGACCACTTCACAGAGCATCACTGCAAAGCAGAGGCATCACATTTCCATGGTCTGACATCTAGTTCGACTGGGTTGGACCACTCACTAAGAGCTCTAGAGGAAACAAGTATTTTCTCACGGTAACCTGCGCGTTTACCAAATGGGTAGAATGCCTACCAGCTCCTAATGACACAGCACAGACTACTGCTATTTTGCTAATGAGTCATGTATTCTCAAGGTTTGGACTCCCCCTCAGGGTGAACTCAGACCAAGGTACACACTTCACAGGTGAAGTAATGAAAGAACTGTGGAAGGCACTAGGCGTCAAAGCCAACTTCCATATTGGCTATCACCCATAAGCTTCAGGCCAAGTTGAGAGGGCAAACAGAACTGTGGTGAGTATTTTGAAGAAATACGTAGCCACAAACCACAAGGACTGGGACGTGAAACTTCCACTGGTCCTCATGGCCATAAGGGCCACTCCACACACATCAACTGGCATCTCTCCCTTCGAGATGATGACCGGTCGACAAATGACTCTCCCTGTACACTTGTTGTACCAACCAGGTGTCGCCGCCATGGCAACAGCCTATACCACCCAGAGCCATATAAAGTGAGAGTTGCGACACTTCCATTGAGTTCCATTGTAAGAATGGAATGCGGAAGTCACGTGGGTCATGGAGGGGGCGATTTGTTCCATGGCTCTGGTTACAGTCTGAAGCTGCCTGCAGTAGCGCTCCATCCCCGCCAGAGGGCGCAGCTCCACAAGGTTTCCATAGCCGTAGTTTGGAACAATTGACCGCCTGTCGGCGAGATCAAAGCGTGTCGGAACTCTCTATATATATGGCTCTGATACCACCCAACAATACGTGAAAGACTTGAATATACACCTCAGAAACACTTTTGCTTTTGCCCAGTAAAACCTGGAAAAATCCGCTGAAGGACGCAAGGCGTACTATGACCAGAAGGCCTCTCACGATGAACTCCAAGTGCAAGACAGAGTCTGGTACTATACGTTCGTCCCCACAACTGGGAAAGGAGAGTCTGGGACTGGACCTCTTGCCCGTAAACTAATGCCCAGGTGGACTGGACCTCATTTGATAACAGACAAAGTGTCATCAATTGTCTACGAAATCAAAATTAGCAAAGGCACAAGGAGAAAATTGTTAAATGGGTACATCGGAACCAGATCAAACCTTACAAGGCATTCAATAACTCCACAAAAGACGGAGATCTCACAAACTCACAGACTTCATGGGAAAATAAGGTCATCCAAGCAGAAGATACAGTAGTGAATAAACTAAATAGGTCAAACTATATTAGTCGCTAAAAGAAACAGCTCCAACTAGAACAAACGCTGTCTAAAACCCACAACAAAAAACTAACAAGAGCAACCGTTAAGGGATTTAACTTGACATCGGTTATGAAGCTGAGACCTGTTTTTCTTGTGTGTTGCATGTTGGAATTTGACGATAGAGTGAGATGAAGCAGTGAAACGTTGTTTTCTAGTTGCTTAATCGTTACTTTTGTCATTGTTTGAGATATTGTATTGGTTCTGAACACCCCCAGCCAAAAGAGGTGTTGTATTAATGTTAGTTAAAGACTTAAATGGATTTAGCTATGCCAACATGCAGTTCATTTGTTAAACTTCATTCGTTGAAGACTCAAGGTAGTTTAAAGCTACTTTAGGTACCATAAACTACACTGGTCTCACAACTTTTCAAGTCGAACCGAGTTGATCGATTCTATTCTAAGATTATCTAATCATTTTTACATGAGTCTTGCAATAGACTCCAAAATGTATAGGGAAAACCAAAAAACCTATGTCGTTCATCTAAAAGGACAACAGACATTTAAACCAAACTATATTTTTCTTTGTCTATGATAGATCTAACTTTGACCAAGTTATGAATGGAGGAATAGTTTAGAAGAAGAGGCCTTTGTTACAGAAGCCCTCCTGAACCTTCTATAGATGTAGATCCCTATATCTAACTTTTACAGCATAATCCACCCCTTAATTGATATCTGTAGCTGATCTGAACAATGATAGCTTACACACAAGGTGCATATAGGTAGGGCCTAATGTAAAATCCTAGTCATAAGCCCACTTAAAACCACATAAATGCACGACACATAGAACCAGAATGGCACTGACTGGAAACCAAACAGCCAGCAACCTTCAATGTGGGGACCTGCAACTCCAATGTTTGGTCTCAAACCTTCATCCAAGGGTCGCCTCCTCTGCGTCAATCAAGGGATCTCTTCTGCATGCTGATACAAAAAACTATTGTTGCTGATCAAATCAACAACTCTAATCATTGTGGAATTACCGCTGTGAAATTACCGATGTGGATTATAAACTTTGTTCCAATGGATTACAGACTCTGTTTTCCAAGGGATTAAAAGCTTTTCCGCAATGGGATTACTAACATTCAGTATGGAATTACCATCAAAGGATATGGGATTATAATTTTTTTCATGTGCTGGATTACATCAAGATCAGAGACATTTGGTGGTATCCTTTCGTGTTGGAACGCATCCCCATGGACAGGCGATGACTTCCAAAAAGGGGGACTGTAATGGAACACCCTGGTCTCTGAACTGTCCGTGAAAACACCTTTTCACTGAAGCTCTCAGTGAATCTCCTTTTCTTTGAAAACCTGCAGTGAAGGACAAAATAACTGTTTTACTCCAGTTTAATTTGAACAGAATAACTCTTGTCATTTTATGATCATTATTTATGCTGTTACCAATGCTGGTCACTTCTTTATATGATGAATCAAACTGTGTCTAAAGTTGAATAATATGTCAGAATGACTTGTTCAGTTTTGTTTAGAAATGAGAAACTGTTTTTATCAGTTAATCATTTAACTGGCGACTCCTTTGTGTCCATTTCTAAAAACATTCTTTCTCTGTTTTTCAAAACAAACCTTCACTCCTCTGACTTGACTCTAATTCCCTCCCACTGGTCGAACGAACCAATGAACGGAGAGAAAAACTCTGACGTCAAGTTCCTTTCAAAAACTCCATTTCCTGTTTCGCCTTCAGTCTTACGGGAGAACTGAGCTGGAAGTTTCTTCTCCTAAACAGCTGTAGGAAAGTCGGTCAGATGCAAACGACCTCTTTCTGCAGCAGGGTTTCATAGCACACCTGCTGTGAAGCTGAACCAAGCGTATCGCTCAACTTTGACTGAATTTTCTTTTGAGGAATCTTATATCTTGAAAAATCAAACCGGAACTAATGCCACTACATCGGGCAGGTTGAGGCGGGCTTGAGCGAGCCGCTGGAAAATGGACGCTGAAGCCTGAATAACGTGAGCCGGACAGACGGTCCGTGTACATTGAGGCTAACCTTCTTTACTGGAGCCGAGACAAAGAATCTTCGCAAGGTAAAGAGTCGATGTTCAGTAAGCGACGGAAGTCTGGCAGATGCCGCCGAAGAGTGTGCCTTTGTTTGGTCGAAAACACTTCAAGATAATTCTCCTCCTTCCTTCCTCCATTTACTCACCCAGAACTTTAAGCTAAGAGCTGGCAGATTACTTTATTTTAAGACCATAAGTTAATCTGTTGTTCCTTGAAAGATACGTTGATTGGTGAAGTTACGGACGCGTGACTATTAACTGTTTGATGTTTGAATTTATAAGAAAAGTTGATTTAGACCAATCCACTATATATATGTTTGACTAATGAGTTGTTTAAATAAATGGTTGCACCCTTGGTGGATCAAATATAATTACGTCTCATTTTCACTCATATCCAGTCACCTGATCACACATTTATCTGTTAAATCCATAAAAAGAAGAGAACTCGTGAATTACTATTCCGAACTCTAGCGAGTGTTGGATAATTAATTAATTAAATTAGAAGTGTGTCAGTTAACATTGACCTCGTCTTTTACAAACTTAAAGTTGCAGAATATATAACATTACTTTTGTGTGGAGCCAAATATTTTTACTTTATATATGTACTGCAGACAAGTTATAAGTTTAACTTAGACAACTTTCATGAACAAGTTTTGTTAGACGCTCATGGGCTAGTATTTTCAAGAGACATAGCTTGAAAGACAAAATCAACTAGAAGTAAAGCTTTTCATATCACATATGCTGTATTTTATTTTCTACAAATTAAAAAATCCTTTTGAAACAAAAATGTCCATTGTAGGAAGAATACTACTAAATAAACTTTTAATGTCTCTGCTTGCTCGGGTCGATCTTCTCCAGGTGTATCAGAGGTTTGAGTTGTTCAGCGAAGCTCCGCATGTCCTCTGACACGGTGTCCTGACCAGCTGGAGCCAACACACTCAGTTCAACCAGAGGTGGAGAAAGTACTCAAACACTGTATTAAGTAAAAGTACAAATAAACAGACAAAAATGTACTCTAGTAAAAGTAGAAGTACCACATTAACGTTTTTACTTAAGTAAAAGTAAATAAGTACTTGCTTTTAAAAATACTTAAAGTATCAAAGTAAAAGTCCTGCTGAATGTATTAACTTATTCAATGGTCTGCAATATCAAGTGTGCGTACGTATGTATATTTTCTGTAATACATTAATAGTGTTGAGTCATTTTAATGAACAATGCTGCAGATAATCTGTTTTTATTGTGTTTACTCTGTGGCACAGTTCACATTTGGACTTGTGATTCAGTGTGTCAGATTTTCAGGGATGACCTGCTGATTAAATGTCATTAAGCAAAACAAGAAGGAGGAATGATTATACCTTTGACATTTTTTATTTAACACAAAGTAAAACAAATGTGCCATTTTAACTGTAGTAAACACATTTAAATAAAAGTTGTCTGCCTGAAAAAAGGAGCATTAGACCTAACAAAGGAACATCTGATCATTTCAACTCCAGTTTGTCATCAACTCTAGTTAAAATACTGTCTAGTCAACTGGGTCAACAGTGAACAATAGTTTAACTTCCTGACACAATTTTCAAAACTTGGACCGGAGTGTCGAGACATTTGGAGACATCTCTTGTCTCCTGTCCTAAGATGAACTGGCACATTTTAATATTGCAGCAAGAATTTCTTGTTCAAGTTCAGAAGAAGTTGGTTTTCAAAGTTTTTTGAGTCCAGTCTGGATCTTTTGGGAGAAAAAAATCTGTCCTGCTGTACTGAACAGTCTTTCAATAGTCTTTCAATAATATTTCAATAATATTTCAATAGTTTTTCAATAAGGTCAGGTGTGTTTCTTCTGGCTGAATCTCTGTGGAGGAATCCTTTTTGGGTGTGTTAGTGATGCTGTGGGTGCTCGAATATACATCATTGGTCCAGCTCTTCTTGGAGGAGGGTCTAATGTTACCTATCCACTTTTCAGTGATTCAATGAACCAACTTCCCTCTCGACATCAGTTACTTTCAAACTAACGACAAATCAAAAAACTGCAATGTGAATTTAACTTGTAACTCAACACATTATAGAAATGTAGTGTAGTAGAAAGTACAGATACTTCATGTAAAATGTAGTGTAGTAAAAGTAAAAGTACGGTACCCACATTTAATTCTACTTAAGTAAAGTACAGATACATGAAAAATGTACTTAAGTACAGTAACAAAGTACTTGTACTTAGTTACATCCCACCACTGAGTTAAACTAAATGTGAATTTGACATTCGCTCTGTGCTCTCGGTGTTCCCTGGCACCTGGACACGAGACACGTTGCATACCACAACTTTCATGGCGCCTTTGCGAAACATATGGCCACTGGTCACAAACTCGTGGTCCATGCGGAAACCCATCTCATTGAGGAACTCTGGTGTTAGAGTATTTTAATGTTTATCATCTAGAACTTATAGTTCAAACAATGTATCTGTTCACTCCCTGAGAAATACTTGTCTTACACAATACTTGTTTACTGAAGAAACAGAAGCTCAAAAGAATGTTCTTTGTTTCAAGACCTGTTGCTCTTGTCTTAGCCAAAGCTAAAAAACATATATTATGTGAAAACTGTTTGAACCTGTTCTGTACCCACTCACCAAGCAAATAAAAGGTGGATGTCGGCTTTTCCAACTCGGACTCGTTCTCCGCCTCTTTTAGGAGACGGCCCCACTTTGCAAAGTCAATTACCCACTGTTAAAGATGCTGTATGTAGTTTTTGGAAAACGCTGGACTTAGAAAAAATTAGAACAGAGACACCTTTCTGGTCCCTCCCCCTTGCTCTCGGCTGACCTGCAACTCCACCTCCTTAGCTCCTCCTCCACAGCATGGCCTGTCTCATGAACGTGCATGCTAGTAAACAGAGTTGCAATGGTGCAGTCAACTCAGCTGAGCTGAACTGGACCGCAACGTATTTATTGTGGGACAGACGTCAGACGTTTACAAGTTGTTGTTTCGTGTCATTTTTAATATTTCCTCAGTAATAAATCTACAGCTGCACTGACGTCTCCCTCCAGCGCGCGCACATACATAGCACACAGCTCCTCTGCTGCTCAGAGAGAGAGAGAGGAAAAAAAGAGTGAAACTAACTTTTACAAGTTGCTGTTTCGTGTCATTTTTAATATTTCCTCAGTAATAAATCTACAGCTGCACTGACGTCTCCCTCCAGTGCACACGCACACATAGCACACAGCTCCTCCGTTGCTCAGAGAGAGAGAGAGAGGGAAAAAGAGTGAAACTAACTTTTACAAGTTGCTGTTTCATATCATTTTTAATATTTCCTCAGTAATAAATCTACAGCTGCACTGACATCTCCCTCCAGCGTGCGCGTACACACAGCACACAGCTCCTCTGCTGCTCAGAGAGAGAGAGGAAAAAAGAGCGAAACTAACTTTTACAAGTTGCTGTTTCGTGTTATTTTTAATATTCCCTTGTTAATAAATCTGCTTGTTAAATAATCCTGCGGTCACTCACTGATATCAACATCATATTCTGAGTGTGGATCCGCGCGTTTCATTCACAAGTGGGTCTGCCCGTGAGAAGGGGCTTGACAAGCTCATTCATGAACCAAACTCTGTTTTTATTGGCTGGTTAACGGCGGGTCACTGTGGGTTTTTAGAAATGCTTGTAGGACCACTGGGAGAAGCCAGATGACTATAGTTTTTTCAGAGATTACCTGTCTAACAGCAGTCTGTCAGGAGATAGTGACAGAGTGAAGAAATATGTTAAAAATATATTTTTAGAAAAGTTACATACCGCACATTTAACTTGTCATTTGTGTGTGATTCTTTTTTAGTTGCTGCAAGGGTTTGGTTTCAAAAACCCATCATTTCTTGGTGCTGTAGACCTGGGATATCTTCATACCTGCCCACGATGGTCTTTGATGAAGGTAAGCTGAAAGTCCATGCGCATGGCCATCTCACAGCCCTGTAGGATCGGTCGTTTCCTGCCAGGCCAGCATAGGCCTGAAATCAAGTGCCACCGTGGCAGTCTGACGGATGCCAAACGAACATCACACACTTGACAAGGAGTGAGTATAAATAGGAATTCCTTGAACATTGAAAAATAGGACAGAACTAGTTAAAAGCTGAGCCAAGACCTTCTGATTTAGGTGAGACTTATAGTTTCTAAAGTTAAAGCTATGATTGTGCACAAGTTTAACTGTATAAGTCAAAAAACATTTTTAAAAGTGAGGAAAATTTAAGTTAAAACCTGAAAAACAGTGAGACTAACTAAGCTTAAGTCAAAACCTGAAAAACAGTGAGACTAATTAAATTTAGGTCAAACCCTGAAAGACAGTGAAACTAAGTTTTACTAAGAAACTTTATTGGGCATTAAAGTGAGGTTCAGCCAAAAGGAATAGTGAATTTTAAAACGCGTTACTTTGGGATTCTTTTTCTTTCCTATCTGTGTGCTTGAATGAATGATTGGGAGATATTTGAATGTAATATCATTACAATTCTGAAACCGAGTGCAGTTCAGCTAAAAATAGGACATTTTAGATGTGCAGATTGTTTTAAAGCTCCACAGACATGATTTTTGTACTTTTCATAAAATGGCTCAACATATATATTTATTATCATTGAACTATGTTCGTTTTTGCAAATAAAGTGTTAAATTAATGAATAATCCATTCTAAATTGGTTTAAAATTCGTGCCGTTTTTCTCCCTAAACTTCCGGTATTTTCCGTCACGTGATCGTGACGTCAGCTCCAGACTCTGCTCCAACGCGCACAGTGAAAACAATGGAGAAAGATACAAACGCATCCGTCTAATTTAGCCATTTAAAACTTTAGATTTTAGCGATTTGTCTTCAGTGAAGCCAAAGTTATTTCGAGTGATCAACAAGAAAGAGTAGGTTATAAAAAAAAATCTGCTGCTGCTGTTTTTTGTAGACTTTTCACTTCAGGAAGTGAGCAGCTGTGTGGAGTTACAGGAGCTGCAAGTTGACGAGGCAGAAGGAATTCTACAACATCTAAATCGTTTCCACAGCACTGAAATGGTAATATATTAATTAATGTTTCTAATAATTATTCAACATTAATTTATAGTTTAAAAAATTAGTCCCTTTTAAAATATTTAGATGTTTATTCTAACATACGTTCTGAAAAACATCATTCATATTTCCAGTTGTAATTTGCATGTTTACATGCACTAAATGTTCACTAAATATAAAAAAAAATGTTTATATGTCAATCATTAAATTTAAAAATAAATTTATATCAAATACCGTCAAAAAACATAAATTTCCATAGCTGGATCATCGTCTATTTGTTTTCAGCTGTTTTAATAAAAATATCAGTTTGTGTTTTCAGGTTTCCAGGTCTCCAGTCCATCACAGAGACACCTGGACAGGTCTCCAGTCCATCACAGGGACACCTGGACAGGTCTCCAGTCCATCACAGAGACACCCTGGACAGGTCTCCAGTCCATCACAGAGACACCTGGACAGGTCTCCAGTCTATCACAGAGACACCTGGACAGTAGTGCATTAACAGAATAACCGAGTTTTCGAGAGATCGAGTGCTTTGACTTCTATCGAGGCTTTTTTGTCCAACTCGGGTACCCGTAGTGACGTCATCACGTGATAAAAACAGAGCGCGCGGTAGCTTTTAGCTTTTAGTAGACGCTACAAAATGGATTCCTTTGTGCGCACGGATCTATGAAGCTGGTCCAGTCTTGTCAAAAAGGTAAAACAGTTTATAATTTTATGAATTGCGCCTCTCATTGAAACATCCTGTTGACGTTCTTTGCTTCAACACCGTAGTAGATTGTTGTGACAGCAGAGGGCAGTGTTGCAATGCAGGTCCCATATATAACACGGTCAAAACGGCTTCATCTCTCTCGTTTCACAAAGAAAAAGAAACAAATATTCATCTCTCTAGAGCTATTAAAAATCTATAAACACAATCTCTAAAAGTAAACCTAAATTGCACAGCTGCAGGCGGTGGTACGGTGTGGCTGTGGCCCCATTTGTTTTTTAAGTTTCGGTTTTCATCGCCTTATACTTTCACTTTTAATATTATTAATATAACTAATAGTTTTGTTTTTCCTGTGACTTATGTGCAGTATGATAAATGATAGGAGCATAATAAATGCTCCCAATGCTTTGTTGGTCTTTTTTTTCTTTTTGTAAAGACGTTTTTAGGCATTTATATTTATTTATTTATTTTGCATCGTAAGACACTGTGACGTCATCGGCTACTCGAGCGTCGTTCGAGTTTTTTTATGTTAATGTCGAGGTTAAAAATTATGTACTCGTTCAACCCCTACTGGACAGGTCTCCAGTCCATCACAGAGCCACCTGGACAGGTCTCCAGTCCATCAAAGAGACACCTGGACAGGTCTCCAGTCCATCACAGAGACACCTGGACAGGTCTCCAGTCCATCACAGAGACATCCTGGACAGGTCTCCAGCAGGGTTGCCAGATCTCCAGACCGAAAGAAGTGATCAGCTCCTTCAAAACAAGCACAAACAAGCGGCTCGCTCTTTCAAAAAAAGCCCAAAAAAAGCCCAGCTGGCAACCCATCCCATTGTGTAAAAAAAGGCAGTTTTAAACAGTATAAACATATTTATTATGGCATTACATATATCTAGCAAAATTATACATAAAAGAACGTATTCAGTCTAAAAAATAAAAATACATTTTGCATTTTTCTCCCATCTGTGGTCGGATCCAGTCTTGAAGAGCACGCTCTTTCTCCCAATCTTTATTATATTTTTTTCCATATTTACCCCACTTAGAGCTCACATTAGCGTTGTCTTGTCTAGACAAAGAATAAAGAACAGAGACAAAGAATAAAGAACAATGTTGCATTCGCGTGTAGTCGGATGTCCCGTGAAGATACACGGTTTTTAATTTTAAACTCACTTTGAAAGTAATTTTCATTAATTTATCATTTTGTTTGCTAAAAACGAACATAGTTGAATGATACAAGATATATATGTGGTGTCACTATATGCAAAGTTCAAAAATGATGTCACAATACTGTAATGTATACAGCAGTGTTCGTGCATGTATATTACAGAGTGTCAGTGAACGCACCGCGAGAGAGAGCGTGACGTAGGCACGCGGGTTCAGTGTGTGTGTGAAGATAGAAAGTGCAGAGAACGGAGTAATGCAGGATCGTGCCGTCTGATAAGTGTATTGTGCAGTTTAAACAATAAAGCTACATCAGCACCAAACCAGCATATTTATTAAGCGTGCAGAGAAACATCAAAAATACCTTTAAAATAACTTCAGGAGTACATTTCACAAAACAAGCCCAAATAAGCGACGCAACACCCATGG
This sequence comes from Garcialebias charrua, assembly GCA_038048925.1. Classification (NCBI taxonomy): domain Eukaryota; kingdom Metazoa; phylum Chordata; class Actinopteri; order Cyprinodontiformes; family Rivulidae; genus Garcialebias; species Garcialebias charrua. Next base: position 90,550 of record JBBPBX010000226.1, read on the forward strand.
TAAGCACAAAAAACCGCCACAAGCGGCTCACCGAATTTAAAAGCGACTCCAGGAAAAAACAAGCCCAATGCCGCTTGAAATAAGCGGACTTGGCAACTATGGTCTCCAGTCCATCACAGAGACACCTGGACAGGTCTCCAGTCCATCACAGAGACACCTGGACAGGTCTCCAGTCCATCACAGAGACACCTGGACAGGTCTCCAGTCCATCACAGAGACACCTGGACAGGTCTCCAGTCCATCACAGAGACACCTGGACAGGTCTCCAGTCCATCACAGAGACACCTGGACAGGTCTCCAGTCCATCACAGAGACACCTGGACAGGTCTCCAGTCAAGACACCTCAGCTGCATTTTTTGGACCAAACAGGACGATGAAATCAAACGGATTCATAAAGATGCATCTAAAATTGTTTTTGTTTTAAATAAATGTAAATTTACAACAAAATAAAAAAATCTTGATGGATAAAAATACACAAATAAAACTAGTTAAAAATATACAAGCATTAATTTTGGCACCACATGCAGATTCAATAAGATTTCATCAAAAACAAACCTTTAACAATTTTAATAAAAACTGCACAAGTCAAAAGGATGCTGGTTTACTTTTTTTTCTAAACATGTCACCATAAAACATTTTTTAGTTTGTAGCCTTAAAAAAGACAACACTCAAATGAAGCATCACAAAATGTTTATTCTCATAGTTTGAATTAGCTTGTTTTCACTTTAACATCAGGGTCGTGTTCTCCCTCATCGTTTCTGTTGTTTTAGTTCTCCATGGGCAAGAAGAGTTGAACAAAGAGACGTGTCAGCGGATTCGGATGACGTGTAGGGAGATTTGATCACATCATCCAACACCTTAAACAGAAAAGCGGGGCTTTGTTATATATATATACCAGTAATAAAGTATTTATATGATTTAAAAAAATTGGGTGAATATCATTTATTGTTTGAATTGACAGGTTTCCAGTCCATCACAGAGACACCTGGACAGGTCTCCAGTCCATCACAGAGACACCTGGACAGGTCTCCAGTCCATCACAGAGACACCTGGACAGGTCTCCAGTCCATCACAGAGACACCTGGACAGGTCTCCAGTCCATCACAGAGACACCTGGACAGGTCTCCAGTCCATCACAGAGACACCTGGACAGGTCTCCAGTCCATCACAGAGACACCTGGACAGGTCTCCAGTCCATCACAGAGACACCTGGACAGGTCTCCAGTCCATCACAGAGACACCTGGACAGGTCTCCAGTCCATCACAGAGACACCTGGACAGGTCTCCAGTCAAGACATCTCAGCTGCATTTTTTGGACAAAACAGGACAGATGAAATCAAACGGATTCATAAAGATGCATCTAAAATTGTTTTTGTTTTAAATAAATGTAAATTTACAACAAAATAAAAAAATCTTGATGGATAAAAATACACAAATAAAAACTACAGGTAGTTAAAAATTTCAGAACGTATGTTAGAATAAACATCTAAATATTTTAAAAGGGACTAATTTTTTAAACTATAAATTAATGTTGAATAATTATTAGAAACATTAATTAATATATTACCATTTCAGTGCTGTGGAAACGATTTAGATGTTGTAGAATTCCTTCTGCCTCGTCAACTTGCAGCTCCTGTAACTCCACACAGCTGCTCACTTCCTGAAGTGAAAAGTCTACAAAAAACAGCAGCAGCAGAAAAAAAATTATAACCTGCTGTTTCTTGTTGATCACTCGAAATAACTTTGGCTTCACTGAAGACAAATCGCTAAAATCTAAAGTTTTAAATGGCTAAATTAGACGGATGCGTTTGTATCTTTCTCCATTGTTTTCACTGTGCGTGTTGGAGCAGAGTCTAGAGCTGACGTCACGATCACGTGACGGAAAATACCGGAAGTTTAGGGAGAAACTCGGCGCAAATTTTAAACCAATTTAGAATGGATTATTCATTAATTTAACACTTTATTTGCAAAAACGAACATAGTTCAATGATAATAAATATATATGTTGAGCCATTTTATGAAAAGTACAAAAATCATGTCTGTGGAGCTTTACAATTGTTTTGTGTATGTGAGCATAAATATATTAATAAAAAACACAATGCAGAAGACATAACTGACAGTCATGGGTAGTAGCAAAAGTAAGCCAGGGGACAATAAAACCAGACCGGTCAGATACCTTTCCCTAGATGACGCACCTGTGGTTTCAGCCCCACCCGAAGCTCTTTGTCCTGTTAACCAGTTGACTGACACAAACAAGTCTCTACGGACATACCCAGCCAGCCAGGTAGTGACCAAGCCTCAGGCAGAAGCCCTAACTGACACAACAGGGACCTCACAGGTCACACACTCTGACCAAACTGGTCCTTCTGACATCTTCCCCCTCATACAAGTTATGAACCCAGCTGGAAGTGCTGACAGTGCTCCTCTTTCGACCATGGACCCTTGACGAAGCAAGAAAGGCAATTGAAGATGTTACCAGTCCATTAGTAGACTCGGAAATTTGCTACACTGTCCCAATGAGACCTAATTACAGAAGTGGATATAGGAAACAAAGAGGCCATGCTGTTAACAGGTCCAGACCACAGTCTTTCCATCCACCACGACAAAATGTTTCAGATAATTACTGGAATTGCAATAAGGTTGGCCATTTTGCGTGAAATTGTCAGGAACCTTTCTCTCAGCAGCGTAGAGGACGTTCTGCATGCAGAGGCATGTTTCCTATTACAGGGAACAACTCTAATTATAGAGGTGGCTATCCAGCATGACTAACCACAGACAATCCCAACATGAGCTCTGACACAAAAAGAGGAAGTTGTCAATGTTTGCTCTGTTTGTGATTTATTTAAATGATTTCTGTTTACTCCTGAACGTGTGGAAAAAGCTGCAAAGTCATTTGTCTTTGAATAAGAAACTTAAAAATGCTTGTTGCCCACTATTCTAAAAAAACTGGTATTTTGAGTTTAAAGTTGAAACACAAAACACAACAGGCTGGTGTTCATGCTTTAGGCAAATTGAATTGTGAAGGTGATGATGAATGGGAGGTGTAGATGAGATTAACAAATCAGAAAGGCTTGGCAGAGAAGTTGGCTGAGCGGAATTTTTGGAATTAGTTGTGTGGAATGGTGAGCTTCAGTAAGTGAATGAGAGATTCTTGGAATGCCGGTATGTGTTGTTTGCTGCTGTGGGCTGACACACCCAAACACACACACCCACCCCTACCCATTGTTCGCTTTCCTAGATCAGCGAGGTAGTCACAAGGCACATGACACACCCTCACTGCAGCCTACCTGCTAACAGGGTCTATTGAACTGGTCCAGGAGCTCGGGTATTACCTGTAGCTACTTGGGACAGCTTCCGACTGAAGGCTGTTAATAGGGGAATTCATCTGGGCAAATTCACTTCCTAGCTTCCATAAGCCACACCCCTTTTTGCACCTTACACCTCTCTCCACCTTAGTAGCCGGGGACCGGAGAGGTTAGTATAAGGCAGCTCATGTTAACGGAAGCTTCCCCTTTGTTTAAGCTGGCTATTGTTACTGACCCAGAAAGTTTTAGGATCCAGAAGGTTGGACCCTGGGGTGTTGTTTTAATATAACATTAGGTGCTAATGCTCAACCTTTCAAAACCTCCTAATATTTGATGTTATCATTGTGAACCAAACTTACATTTCCATGGACAAGTGGATGATGAATAAAAGTCAAGAATTTTACGTTTTGTTGATTTTAATCAATTATTTTGCAGGGAAGGATCAGCGTTTACAGCATAATAGTACAATTAATTATTATGATTATAAGTAAAATAAAAGTATTAATTCACCAAACAATCTTTAGACTCGATGTTAAGTTGCTCGATCTGCACAGAGTCCTTGAGGAGGTTCTTTTCTGGAGTCCAGGCTGGAGAGGCTCGGAGGGTCATCTCATTGATGTCACACAGTTAACACTTTCAATACCCATCCAGTCTTATGGACCAGAATTAGAGCGCTTGATCATACGAAAATTCCTCATCCAGCTTTATGAGCTAGAGTTTAGAGTACACTCTCACATTTCCATCTCATCTGATTTTAAGAATCAGAGTTAGAGTGGTCTTTTGCAATCACACATCTCTCCTGACCTTAAGGATCAGGGATTAGAGTTTTACGTAAGATCTTACCCAGTATATGTATCTCCCCAGAGCCCTAAGTATTATCAAACAACCTCGAGCAATTGATTTTCTAGGATAATTGAACTGTCTATTTGCTTCCGCTCTATCCGCTTTTATTTTGATTTGATTTAAATCTAGCTGAAGCCAGGATTCAGTAAGGTGTCTTGCAGTCATCCCTTTTCATTCCTCAAAGTCCCTCGGGGACCGAGAGGGAATACCTGAAGCAGTTGCCTTCAGTCCCTGAGGACTGAGACTCACCTCTGACTCCCTGCTGGTCTGATCTGAAGAAACAAGTTTTGCTTCGTCCTGGCTGTCTGGGTAAAAACTGTCCAGTCTTTCCTCAACTTCTTGAGAAAAGAAAGAAAGAAGTCCTTCCCCAGGACGCTTGTTCTCCTTGGTCAGCACAGAGTCGATCTGAACCACGCCTTGGGTCTTCAGTGGAGCAGGTCAGCTCCAGTTACTCGATGTCTGATGTACAGCTCCTCGACCGCATCATGACAACTTCGGACAGCCTGACAGCTGGACTGCCTCGTCCTGTCGCAACAGGGCGGTTAAGTATAAATCTTTAGTCCCGCCTTCTCCCTAGGAGGAGGGGGATAGCTAGTCTGTCATTGGCTAAGTTTGCTTGCTTGGGCAGAGCTGCAGTTCTGTTCTATTCTTGCAATCTCTGCTTGAAGCTACATGATCCCTTATTAGGGAATGAATTTGCTCTTTTTGCTCGAGGCTGAATGATTCACCAGGTCCGGGGTTGACACAACTCCGGTCAGTTAGTTACATCACTTTTTCCAGTAAAGTGTTTGCAAGTTATACTTTTCAACATGTGTGTTTTGCAAGAGATCACTTTTGTCACAAAACCATCTTTGAAACATAGTAACACATCATTACAATTGCTATCATAAAAATGATTAACTCTCTATCATAATAAAGTCACATTAAATGATTATATTGGTTAGAACCATATCTCACTTGATTATATTGTTAAAACACATCTACCATGATTATTGGTAAAAATCATATATCTCTTTCTTGTATTGATTAGAACAAGTTACTTATTAAAACCCATCCAAGTTAAACCAGGTTCAGATAAAACCATATTAAAGTTAGAACAAGTCTTTGGCTTCATGTTTTTCTCCCTTCTGCTCTTCTGCTTAGTTCAAGATGTTCGTGTATGATTTTTGAGAATGTGGCTGCTTGTTTTTAGGAAGTGACTTTCTTCATGCCTTTCACAACTCTTAACTGTTAAACTTTAAAACACAGTTAACTTCTCTTATTTATCTTATCCTCATAACTACAGTTTCCAACTCTCAGATGTTACAGGCTTTTCTAAGGTTTTAAACAACCACTCTTTTCTGCTCCTTTTGCAGTCCTCATTCTGCACTTCTCTGCATGTTTTTGTGTGAGTGTGCGTCTGTGTGTGTGTGTGAGTGTGTGTGTGTCTAAGTGGTGCGCTTCTGCAGAACTCTGTTCGTGCTCTCATTCTGCAAAGAATGAAGTTGCATAATAGACAAGTCCGGACAAGTCCAGACAAGCCCTGACATGTTTCTGCCTCTATGACTGTCATTAATATATTTTGGCTTTACATTTCATGAGTTTCCCTGTATTAATTAATTGTTGTTGGTTTTTGAGTCCACAATAAACTCACTCTTCTCGACAATAGTAAAAGTGTAACACTGTCCTGAGTTTTTTCATAATAGTATAAAAGTATGAAAATTTACACCAACACTGAAACACCAAACACCCAATGAACATAAGCATAAAATGAAATAATAAAAGTGTAATACTGTCCTGAGTTTTTGCATAGTAGTATAAAAAGTATAAAAAGTATATCTATAAAATAAACTGAAGGTTCTAGCATTGACATTTGCAAAGAGTGGCACAGCAGCATATGAGTTAATGTACACAGTATATGTATGAGGTAGTTGATGTTGGTATAGAGGCAAAGTGGCATATGCAGTAAGGCACATAAGGCACATTTGGCATCCTTAGATAAGGCTAGTCAGAGAATAATAATAATAATAATAATAATAATAATAATAATGAATTCAATTTATAACGCACTTTTCATTAATGAAAATCTCAAAGTGCTACAAGGAGCAACAGAATTAAATGACAATAAAACAAATAATAAAACAATTAAAATCAATAACAATATCAGCTAAGATCAAAAGTAGAATCATGAGGAGGTAGAGTATGCTTGGTCGAAAAGAAAGGTCTTCAAGTCGCTCTTAAAGTCAACCACAGACTGTGGGGCTCTTAGACATTCAGGAAGAGAGTTCCACAGGCGGGGGGCAGCCACACTGAAAGCCCGGTCTCCCATGGTCCTTAATTTGGTTCTCGGAATGTGAAGGAGATTGCTGTTCTGTGACCGCAGCGAACGGGTGGATGAGTATGGAATGAGAATATCCTTCAGATAATCTGGTGAAGTTCCGTGTAAGCATTGATGTGTAATGAGAGCAGTTTTGTACTGAATTCTGTAGGCGACAGGAAGCCAATGAAGGTTATGGAGAATGGGCGTAATATGTTCAAATTTACGAACTCTCAACAAGATCCTTGCTGCACTGTTTTGAATATATTGAAGTTTCTGAAGGTTTTTGCCAGGGATTCCAATAAACAGGGAGTTGCAGTAGTCGAGCCTGGAGGAGACAAAAGCATGGACGAGCTTCTCAGCATCGGAAAAAGTTAGGGATGGGCGAAGTCTGGAGATGTTTCGAAGATGGAAGAAGCAAGTTTTAAACAGATGCTTAATGTGATTTTCAAATGTAAGATTGGAGTCCATTTTTATTCCAAGATTAGTAACAGAGGTGGAGAGGGGGATGTCTTGTCCAGAAAAGGAAAGTGTTGTTATAGGAGATGTTTGTACCTGGTGAGGGGTGCCAATCAGTATGGCCTCAGTCTTGGAGCAGTTTAATTGAAGAAAGTTCTGATTCATCCATGCCCTAATTGCCTCCAGGCAGGCAGAGAGGGCAGTGAGTGAAGATGGAGATGACAAGGTGGAAGATGAGGATGCTCCAGTCCTGATGTAAAGCTGTGTATCGTCGGCATAACAGTGAAAAGAAATGTTGAACTGATTAATAATTTGACCTAAAGGCAGCATGTAAAGGGAAAACAGCAGGGGCCCCAGAACCGACCCCTGAGGGACACCACAGGAGACACAAACTGTCTGGGACGTGGCGTTGCCAAGACTAACACATTCCAGCCTATTGGAGAGGAAAGATTTGAACCAGTCCAGGACTGTGTCGCAGAGACCGACCTCCACATGAAGACGGTGGAGGAGGATACTATGGTCCACAGTGTCGAAGGCTGCAGTGAGGTCAAGGAGGACAAGGATGGAGGGAGAGCCAGTGTCAGCAGCCAAGAGGACATCATTGGTAACCCTCAGCAATGCAGTCTCTGTACTGTGAGCTGCCCTGAATCCAGACTGGAACTTCTCATACAGGGAGTGTTGTTGTAAGTGATCCTGCAGCTGAGCAGCAACAGCTTTTTCCAGCACTTTAGACAGAAAAGGGAGGTGTGAAATTGGGCGGTAATTTGAAAAAATGTCGGGATCCAAATTAGATTTTTTCAGAAGAGGCCTAATGATGGCGGTTTTTAGAGGCAGTGGAACATGACCAGATTGTAGAGACTGATTTATTATTTGAGTGATAAGTGGGCCTATTGCAGAATGATTGGTTTTTATGAGAGAAGAGGGGAAAGGATCCAGGGCGCAGGATGAAGGCTTCATTTTCTTGATGATGGCCTCCACCTCACTCTGAACAACTTCGTCAAAGCTGTTTAGGGTCCCAGAATGCAGACGGGTGGGTGGCACACTGAGAACGGGGAGGTTGTGGAGCTGAGATCTGATAGTGTCAACTTTGGTTTTAAAAGATGAAAGAAACAGGTCGCATTTTTGAGCAGAGTCCTCAAGAGTTTGCTTAATGGGATTAAGCAGACGAGTGATTGTGGAGAAGAGCTGTTTAGAGTTTCCAGGGCAGGTGTTGATGATGTTAGAATAATATTTGGAGCGTGCTTCTTTAAGAGAATAGGCGTATGCTTTCTGATGTTCTTTATATGCCTGCTTATGCACAGACAGACCAGATGATTTTACACGTCTCTCAATAGCACGGCCAGTTGCCTTCATCTTGCGCAGCTCATCAGTGTACCAAGGAGCTGAGCGCGAGAAAGACACCAGTCTTGTCTTTAAGGGGGCGTGTAGGTCCAGGAGCTCCCGAAGAGATTGGTTGTAGTAATCCACAGAGTCATCTGCAGAAGGATGATTGACAGCGGTCAGTGTGTGAAGATCAGCAGACAAAACATCAAGGGAGATGTTTTTAAGGTCACGGAACTGGATGGGTCGTTTTGGATTTGAAGCAGGCGAAGATGAAGGCACTTCCAGGGAGATGACCCTGTGGTCTGAGACACCCAGGTCATATACAGATAAGTTATTGATGAGTACAGTGTCTGTAATCACCAAATCCAGAGTATGCCCCCTGCTGTGCGTAGGGGCGTCAACATGTTGAGTGAGATTAAGAGAGTCCAGAAGAGATTTAAAATCTGTTGCCAGAGGTGAAGAAGAATTGTCCACGTGGATATTTAAGTCGCCAAGAAAAATAGTCTTCACAGGGGAGGTGCAGAAAAAGGTGAGGAGGTCATGCATCTCTGAGTTAAATGAAACATGCGGTTTGGGAGGTCTATAAATTAATATAACATTCATCAGGAGTGGGGCTTTGAAGCTGAAAGCCAGACATTCAAAAGAGGAAAAGTCCTGAGAAGACAGATGAGACAATTTTAAATTACTGCGGTAGATTACAGCCAGACCACCACCGCGGCCAGTGCTGCGGGCTCTCTGCAGATAACTGTATCCAGAGGGACACGCCTCATTCAGAGAACTGAACACCTCTGGTTGGTGCCACGTCTCTGTAAGACACATGAGGTCCAAGTCCTTCTCCAGAATGTGATCATGAATTAAACATGACTTGTTGGAAAGAGACTGCACATTGAAAAGTTCTAATTTAATACCAGTTGGAATAGGAGCTTTTTGAACCGGTTTAAGCAGACTGAAGTCCACTCCACGTTTTCCTCGCCACTTCGTGCGCAGAGGACTACAAAGGCCTACAGACGCAGCGTTCTGATGACGCCATCGAGGTGCGACACGTCTCTCAGTCCAGACAGCACTAATCGAATCAGAGTTCGTTTGAGAATAAACAGTTTTCTTTCGAGAGCTTCTATGGATGTAACGAGGTCTACGCAGAAGTCCCAGTTGTTTGATGGTGGAAATAGAAAGAGGAATGGAGCAGTTGTTAAGTTCAAACAACTGCGAAGCGGAGTAAGTCAACATCCACGAGCCGGAGGAGGCTAGCACAGAGCTAGCCGCTAGCAGCAGGCCCACGGCTCCGAGAAAGATATACAAGAAGCAAAGAGATGTAACTCGAACGAGCATTACCTTGAAGGAGTACAGGAGAGAGTCCAGAACAGTCCAGAGGACACAGGAAGTTGAGAGAGGCAGCAGGTAAGCGAACAATAAGTGCAGCTACGTGATACTCGAAGCTAAATTTGTGTTGAAGCTAGCGGGAGCTAGCAGCCCCTACTATTATTAAAATTCCGGTTAGACTAGTAAAGTTTTCTATCTAATGACTCCAGCAAACAAGTCAAATCTTGGCTTCGCCACGATCTCCCATCCTGAGCAAGCACAATGGCATCAGTGGAAAGGAAAAACTCCCTTTTAGAAGGAAGAAACCTCTAGCAGACCCAGGCTCAGGACAAGCGGTCATCTGCTTTGACCGGCAACTTATAATGTTTGCAGATCCACAACGCAGTCAGAAAAGACAGTTGCTCTAAAACTAACTAACTAAAACACAAAACTTAATCACAGAAAGGTAGAAATGTCCGTGTCCGATTCACACAGGTGCTGTACACAGGCTTGCGCCTGCCGCACTCTGCGTTCAAGAAAGGTAGAAAAGTTCAAAGAAAGGTAGAAATGTCCGCGTCCGCTTGTACAGGTGCTGTACACAGGCTTACGCCTGTCGCACTCTGCAGTCGAGAAAGGTAGAAATGTCCGCGTCCGCTTGTACAGGTGCTGTACACAGGCTTACGCCTGTCGCACTCTGCAGTCGAGAAAGGTAGAAATGTCCAACAAGGCTCGGTGAAAAAAAACAGCAGAAAGTAATAAAAAGGCTTCAAAAAGCAAAAAGTACGAGGAGCAGCGGCAGCCAAGGTGTGCCCGCGTCCACTTCCTCCACAGGTGCTCAGTCACTGACAGGCATTTCTCTCTCAGTCCCTCGGAGAGAATGCTGTATATGTATCAGCAGTAGTGTAGATATAAAAGTAGTGTAAATGTAAACAGTAGTAATAAATGTAAAGCAGTAGTAATAAATGTAAACCGTATTAATAAATGTAAACAGTGAATGTAAACAGTAGTATGACTATAGGCAGTAATGTAATACAAACATTAGTGCAAATATGAGAAGTAGTGCAAACTGAATGAGCACATGACCGAGAGTTTAGTGAATAACCCGTTTGATGACACAGAGTCCAGTGTTAAAAACTTTGTGTTGAGTGGTAATGTGTGAGAAAGTTTTTTGTGTTAAGGCAGTTCAAATGGGAGGGGAGGCAGAGCAGGCAGAGTGTTTAGCATTCTGACTGCCTGATGAACAGAGCTGTCTCTCAGTCTGCTGGTACGAGCCTGGAGACTCCTCAGTCTCCTCCCTGATGGCAGCAGTCTAAAGCGGCTGTGTAGTGGGTGTGTGGGATCACCTGCCATGCAGAGGGCTTTCCGAGTGAGGCGTTTGCTGTGTAAGTCCTGCAGTGAGGGCAAGGAGGTGCCGACGATCTTCTCAGCTGCTCTCACGATGCGCTGGAGGCTCTTGCGGCATGATGCAGTACATGCAGTGTCATTAATTGTTATTTTAATTGTTATTAGAATATTTACCTGATGATGTTCAAATCAGTTCCTAGAACGTGTGTTTCTTGAACAATTTGTTTAAAATATTTACTAATTCTATTAAAAGCTGCAACAGAGTTGACCTGACATTAAGGAGCGCGTGTCAGAAAAATGTGATTGTGTGGACGTTAAATAGAAATATATGTCCCTCCACGTGCTTTGAGGTCAGAGGATCAGGTACTCTTAATAGTTCCAGAAACTCGCCTTAAGCGCAGGGGTGACAGGGCTTTCTCTGTAGCAGGCCCAAGACTCTGGAACGAGTTACCGCTGCTCATCAAACAGGCCCCCTCCCTCTCGGTTTTCAAATCCCGGTTAAAAACTCACTACTACTCCATCGCTTTCAATGCCAGCTGATTTGTATTGGATCGTTTTATTTATGATCTGCAATGTTTTTATGTTTTTCGTGTTGTACTTCATTGTCTGTGTTGCCTGTTGCGTGTTTGTTTGTCCAGCACTTTGTGTGGACTTGTTCCTGTTTAAAGTGCTTTATAAATAAAATGGTATGGTATGGTATGGTATGGTATGGTAGAAAGGAGGCGTCGTGCTGCAGCCGCTCCAAAAGGATGGAAATAGCTGCTGGGACGTTGTTGTGATAGTTTTTAACTTTAAAGTTTGTGAAACTTCATATGTAGGGCTTTTGTTAGTTGTTAACTGTTTGTACCTTTTCTTATGGTTTATATATTTTTAGATTGTCAGAGAAGTGATGAAGACTTTCCAGATGTTCCAGCCATCAGTTTTGAAAGATCAAAACTGGAAATCATAAATAAAGAGGAATGGGTCAACAGATACTGACTGCATCAAGTTTGGTCCTGAAGTTTTGATTTCAAATTTCTAATAGACTTATTCATTATTGTTAAACAAGTAAGTGAGTAAAAAAAAATCACTTTGAATATAATAATATTTTAAACTTCAAAGGTTGTTGAGAAGGTGAATAGGAGACAAATAATATCTGATTGTTGAGCTGAGACATGAAAAGACTGAATGTAATTCAAATAAGTGATGGATTGTAAACAGTCTGTTGCTGCTTATTCTGGTTTTGACTGTTATTGTATTAAGATTTTTATTATTGTTAGTATAGTTTATTTATTGTAAAAAGTGCCATTTATTTAAAATATCACCCAAATGGGTCATTTTTATTTATTTTTATACAAACAAATTGTTTACTTGGCATATTTTCAAAATAAACATTTTGTAAGTCTTTATTTTGTCTTTTTTTTTGTTCCGAAAATTAACCGAACCGAAATGTGATTTTAGTGTACCGTTCCACCCCTAGAAGATGGTGATTGTGAGGGTAAAATGTGTGTGTGTGTGTGTGTGTGTGTGTGTGTTTTGAAGTAACATTGTCCTAAATGTTCATGTGTTTCAGTGGTTCCTGCCTCTTTTTAGAGCTGATTAAGAAGAATCTCCTCAAGACTGAAGGCCTGATGATGACCAGCAGGACCCAGAGCCTCTCATCATAAAGTGGAAGAAAAGACCCTTAGACCAGTCTGGTGGGAGACCAACTTAATATGGAGGAGACCAATATCAGATTTTAGGTCACTTCAGTTTCTTTAAAGAGTGAGGAGGATAAAAAAAAACCATGAACCCAGATTTAAAAATTCACAAAGGCAGTTCCAGCTCTTCAAAGACTGATGTTAACGAGGACGATGAAGAGGATGGTGAAATGACCAATCCTGACTCTCTGCTAAAGAACTCATCAGACTCTGAATCAGAACATGAAGACAGTATGAAAGACTGGAAGGAGAGCAGGGCTCCTGAATCAGAAGTAAAAACTGTCAACAAATCTTTGAGCTGCTCTGAGTGTGGTAAGCAGTATGTCAGTAACCGGACTCTTCAAAGACACATGACAAGTCATTCAGGAGTGAAGTCTTCAAGATGTCTGCTTAATAAGAAATGTGTTGGAGAGAAGAAAAATGTAGAGTCACGCAGGAAAGTCCAGGCAAGGCCAAAATCAATAAGCTGTGATGACTGTGGTAAAAGATTTACTTCCAAATCAAATTTAAACAGACACATGAGAGTCCACACAGGAGACAAGCCATTTCCTTGTGATCTTTGTGGACAAAGATTTAGTCAGAAGGCACATTTAAACTCACACTTTAGAGTCCACACAGGAGACAAGCCATTTCCTTGTGATCTTTGTGGACAAAGATTTAGTCAGAAGGCACATTTAAACTCACACATGAGAGTCCACACAGGAGACAAGCCGTTTCCATGTGATCTTTGTGGTCAAAGATTTAGTTGGAAGACGATTTTAAACTCACACATGAGAGTCCACACAGGAGACAAGCCGTTTCCTTGTGAACTTTGTGGACATAGATTTAGTGAGAAGGCAAGTTTAAACAAACATATGAGAGTCCACACAGGAGACAAGCCATTTCCTTGTGATCTTTGTGGACATAGATTTAGTCATAAGGCAAATTTAAACATACACATGAGAGTCCACACAGGAGACAAGCCATTTCCTTGTGATGTTTGTGGACATAGATTTAGTCATAAGACAAATTTAAACAAACACATGAGAGTCCACACAGGAGACAAGCCATTTCCTTGTGAACTTTGTGGACATAGATTTAGTGAGAAGGCAAGTTTAAACAAACATATGAGAGTCCACACAGGAGACAAGCCATTTCCTTGTGATCTTTGTGGACATAGATTTAGTCGTAAGACAGATTTAAACATACACATGAGAGTCCACACAGGAGACAAGCCATTTCCTTGTGAACATTGTGGACATAGATTTAGTCAAAAGACAGATTTAAACATACACATGAGAGTCCACACAGGAGACAAGCCATTTCCTTGTGATCTTTGTGGACATAGATTTAGTCGTAAGACAGATTTAAACATACACATGAGAGTCCACACAGGAGACAAGCCATTTCCTTGTGAACTTTGTGGACATAGATTTAGTCAAAAGACAGATTTAAACATACACATGAGAGTCCACACAGGAGACAAGCCATTTCCTTGTGATGTTTGTGGACATAGATTTAGTCATAAGACAAATTTAAACAAACACATGAGAGTCCACACAGGAGACGAGCCATTTCCTTGTGAACTTTGTGGACAAAGATTTAGTCGGAAGGACAGTTTAAACAGACACATGAGAGTCCACACTGGAGTGGAAACTTTCTACCAGAAAATATTAAAATAATTATTATAGGCCATGAGATGCAACTTGTGTTTTAACACCCAAATAAAATTTATTTTGATTTTGTAAAATATATTCTGTAACCATTTTTGAACAAGTTCCTAATCTTCGATTTGCTTCATATTTCTCAAGAATACTTTATAAACAAACTAATTAAACCTTAGATAATAATTTGGACTATATATGTTGGTTCTAAAATACTGGTTCAGTGGTTGTGCAATATGAGGAGTGAACCAACCAACCAATAAAATTGTTTTTTCTAACAGTCAGACCCCATGAAATGTTGTTCATGTAATTCCTGAGAGAATTGTTACGCCAAAAATACACTACACGCGTTGCAGCTCCGCCCCGCTCCGGTCCGACCTCCGCAGCAAATACGCACCCATTATAATCAATGACAGAATTTACACTGGCTCCGCACGGCGGCGGCGAGCTGCGGAGAGCGGACGGCAGTCCGTCAAAATTAGAAATTTTTCTATTTCTGCCGGATGACGGAGCTGTGCCGGAGTCAACTTTTGAAGATTACGTCGCACCAACAGGAAAAGGAACGAGCACAACTTCCGTATTTACAAAATAAAATCACCACGGGCGGACTAATCCTAGCTCTATACGGATTTATTTGTACAAAAATGCTGTCAAACTATCATTTATGACTACGCCTACAAACGCAATACAAGAAATAAAAAGAAATACAAGAAATAAATAAAGTATTTTATTCTGAAATGTAATACATCACTTCCTGTTGCTCAAACCATGTCCTGTAGCTCATTTACGAGAGAATATCAAGGCAGCAGTATCTACAGTTGTTCTACTTCTTCCACCGAGTGAATTGTTTTGTTCTGACTTACTTATTTATTACTTGATTTATCGCGCGATCTCGCAATTCCTGCGCATGCGTCTCGGAGCGGCGCATCCAGTCGGACCTGAGCTGAGCGCAGGTAGTGGAAATTGGACTCGCACAGCTGCGACCTGCGGAGCGGGGCGGAGCGGAGCCGCGTGTAGTGTATTTTTAGCGTTATTTACCGTATTCGTCGGAGTTTAACACGCTCCTGTGTATAACACGCTTTGTCCAATTATTGCCAATATATTGGGGAAAATCCGTAAATAACACGCTTCGTTGTATAACACGCATCTATTATGCGTCACCGCTACGCGACGCGTCAGCGTGTCATTTGCCCTGCTTAAAATGGCAGAAGCGAGCGAGTATGAAGGACTTCACAAGAAAACACAGTAAAAACAATTATTTCTTTGCGAGAAAAAATATATTTCTTAGCTGACTTTATAGCACAAGGGTTCCTGAGCTTAACCTTTTCACGAAATGGTCAAATCTGCTGGATTTTAAAAAGTAGTTCGCCGATTTGCATGCTTGTGGGTGAGAAGGCTTTATTTCTTTAAATTTAGCTAAATAAATGCTTAAAAATATATTTCTTAGCTGACTTTATAGCACAAGGGTTCCTGAGCTTACCGTTAACCGTTTCACGAAATGGTCAAATCTGCTGGATTATAATTGGTTTCGGTTTGACTTCTTCCAAAACCGTCTCGTGCGCTACTAAAATAAATTATAAAAATTGAATTTTATCTCAAATGTCTTATACAGCTAACAGTGTGTAAATGACCACCAAATAATTGTGCTCTGTAAGTTTCAAGAAAATCTGAGGTGTGGTTTATGAGTTATCTTGCTAAAAAAAAAAAAGCTAACGTCACAGCTAACAGCAGCTACATCCAGAGCAGGAGGCGGGCAGCGACAGAGTCAGTCCGACCAGAGGAGGCTTTTTTCGGACACATGAGCTAGAAACGGTCTGGAAGTTGCCCCCTAGCGGAACAAAGTGGTACTGCACCATTTTTTGCCCAAAATGAAAAACGGCGATATTAGAGACAAAAATGGGTCTAAAAATATGGGAAAAAATCCATAAGTAACACGCTTCAGTGTATAACACGCAGGACATTCAGATGAGCAAAAAAACTGCGTGTTATAGTCCGATTTTTACGGTAATCAGTTACTTGGTTAATTAACAGATTTCTCATGCAGATGAACTAATTGTGTTTTAATTAAGGATGGGGCTGATCCGTTATCTGTATTGGCCTTGGCCTCCTATACCAGCATAATTAACCTGTCAGATTTTTCCGATACAATCTGCAGAGATTTCCGATCCGTGATGAATGTCTATGTCTGCTGAAACATCTCCACATGTGATTCCCTGCCAGCTGCTCTGCAAGGCAGGGAATCAAACCATGGAATGGATTTTCTGAAGGAAATTCATTTCATAGTTTGAAGCCAGCTAAAATGTGAGTAAATACATGAGGACTGAGAGCAGCACTGTGGCTAACGGCTAACCAACTTTTAACATGTCCGCTGTGTGGAAGTATTTTACACTAAACATCGCAAGACAGCAACGTGCAATGTCTGCAGAGCCGCTGTACCAAGAGAAGAAAGATCCGTTGTGACCTACAATACATCAAACTAGTGCTGGACAATAATTCAATAACGATAAATATTGCGCTATACTTTTGTTCAATAACGATGATATGAAGTTTAAGCATATTTTCGATATTTCGATAGGATTTTACAACTTTTCACTGACGTTTTTCTTTTTCTGTTCGAGCTGAAGCGGCTGCTTCAACAACCCGCCCGGACAGAAAAAGCTGTGACACAAAACGTGCGTGGTGACGTCGTTGTTACGCAGCGCTCAGTCCAGCAGCAGACGTTAGCGGTAGAGCTCGTAGCAGGCTAAAAGTTAAGATAGTCTCCAAAGCGCGTTGTTTTCGCTTCAAAGCGAGTGCTCATGACCGTCAGAATGTGACTGAACAAAGTTTCACAAGCAAAGAGAAAGCAAACGACATCACTGAATACGGAAGCGTATTGCATTCAACCATGAAAAAGTTTTTTTGGAGCTTATGTAGTAAAAACGTGATAATTATGTAGTAAAAACGTGATAATTATGTAGTTAAAATGTGATACTAAGTAGTAAAAACGTGATACTAAGTAGTAAAAACGTGATACTAAGTAGTAAAAACGTGATACTAAGTAGTGAAAACGTGATACTATGTAGTGAAAACGTGATAATTATGTAGTAAAAACGTGATAATTATGTAGTTAAAACGTGATATTATGTAGTGAAAACGTGATAAATTTAGATGTGGGAGCATGCAGAATGTCCGTCTTGGTCCCTTCATATATAAAAGAAACCCGAGTTCAGCAACGTATATCATCCTGTAGCATACTGGGAGCGCATCTGCCCTCCACTCTAAAGGTCCTGAGTTCAAGTCCGACCTCAGGTGAAGTTATTTTGCTTTTTTTTATTATTCTATTTTGCTTTTTTTTTTTTTTTGGATAAATAAAATTAAAAAGCAGTTTGTGTTAACCACAGGCATATTAAGTCTATGGTGTTATAACCGGTCCGACATTAGTGGCGTATCCACACCTTCTCTTTCAGAAGAGACATGCGGTCACGTTTAGATGTAGAAACCTATTTGTCCACATGGTGGCAGTAGTAGGCTTTTTTCCTGCATGGACAACTGGTAAAAAGAGTAAGAACAAGTTCGCCCAAGCTGTTTTTAGCCTAGCCTGCATGCTAACACGTAATGGCTAATTTGCAGAATTTGATCAAGTTCTACTTAATGCATGTGGCTGCCTTCCTCATTGACCAGCTGGAGAGCTCAGGGAAGATTCACGGATATAAGTTTCACCACCTTCAATGTATTCAGAATGGATACGTTGTGACTAAAAATACAGTGAGACACCTGCTGAAATTTCTGGACCCCAGTGGTGTGGAGCAAAGGAGAAGGAGGCGGCTGAAGGGTTGAGGAGGAGGTTTGTTTACAATACAGATGTCCACATGGTTTTTAAATTGTTCTAATGGGTTCTAACCCACCCATCCGTCCATCCTTCCATCCATCCACACATTCATCCATCCATCCACATTCATCCATCGATCCACACATTCATCCATCCATCCACACATTCATCCATCCATCTCTAGATGGATGGATGGACGTAATATTAATTTATACTTTTCTGCTACTTTAGAATAGGCTATTATTAAGTTTTATTTGGGTTTTTAGAATATACTGTATTTGCAACCTATGGAAAAAGTAGTGATGTGAAGGTAATGTATTATACAATTTTATGTTGATTATTGTAGCATAAATTTTCTATTTTTCCCCCCTAGGTTCTGCACTCTCAGCGCCTGAATGAAGCACCATTCCAACCATGGGTGATTCTAAGTTCCACGGGCCAAGTAGACTGTGCACACTGCACATGCATGGCTGGGATTGCAGAGTCTTGTACACAATGTTGGTGCACTGCTGTTCAAGATTGAAGCTGCTGTGCAGATACGGGGGACTAAAACAGTCACAGATGCACCAGCATGTTGGAGGATGATGCCTAGTAATGTCAGCAAGGTTCAAGCAGAGGTGTGTTACAACATTGACTTTTCCACAGGTGCGGCAAAGATAAACGCCCTTGACAAATGCATACAAGGAGATAAAACCAAGGAGGGCATACGTACTCGTGCCAGTGATAAAATCTATGTCTGCATACATGCACACTTTCAGACCTGTCACTCTTACTATAAATTTTACACATAGCAAGGCTGTTTGTCTGTCTGGGATGGAGGACTATTACAAACTATAAGCAGACCCCAGACCTTGAAGAATGAGGAAGTGGAAGCTAAGCACCGCTTTCTGACTTAATGCAGGTTTTTTTATGCAATCATTAAAATTTATTCTTTCTGTATGTGTTGTGTGTGTTGTTTAATTTTGTGGACCACGAGTCTGTTGAATAAAGTTGATGATGAAGAATAAGCAAAGGTACTATTGCTAATTTGTTTTTTATTCTGGCTCAGTGGTTCGGGATTCAGAAGTTATTCTCAAAATGTTTGTTTGATATTTCAGTGGTCCTAGTTCTCATTAGTTGCAAACCATGTTTACATTTTCTCAAACTCACTTTTTTGTGCATATATCAGATAAAATTGCACCTTTAACATGTACTTTTTGCACATTGTTAATGTGAAATATATCTGCAAGAATCTAAAAAAGCTAAGTCTGGTCCTCTGGACATTCAACTTTTGAATGTGCAGAGGACCAGACAACTTAGCTTTTTTTTAGATTTTTCTACCTGGATTATTGAGCATGCATCAGGATATATCTGGAAGAAGTTTTCATTTTCTGTATTTATTGTATTTGAACTGTATTTATTCTAGTTAAAACTGCAAATGTTACACATTTTACCCATGGGTTAAAGCATGAAAAAAGTTTGGACTGGAAAATCCATCCTGGACACAGCTAAAAATATGGAAATCCCTCGTGGTGACGGATAATCTTAATGTTACACATTTTACCCATGGGTTAAAGCATGAAAAAAGTTTAGACTGGAAAATCCATCCTGGACACAGCTAAAAATATGGAAATCCCTCGTGGTGACGGATAATCTTAGGCTCGGTTGACCTGTTGTGTTACTGTAACTTAGACATATTCAACATTATTTCACAAGAGACTACAAACTGAATTAATCTGCTATCATTTATTTACAGCATGCAGCATCGAAGTAACACTTGTGCAAAAGTAGATACATTTTCATGTTCAGTTCAACAGTTAATGTTCTGATAGATAATAATTCATACTTTCAAAACAACATATACCTATATTCTCCTGAGAAGTTCCAATTTCAACAGTAAATAAAAAAATGCCCTACTTAAAGGGGACCACACATGCAAAATTCACTTTTTAATGTTTTTTTACTAAACTTTGGGTATTTACTTCATAAAAAAACAGTCCTTGTGCCAAAAAAATGCACCCAGTGGTTTATTTACTCTAAGTAGATTTATTTTACTGTGATGAAAACGGTTCGTTTTTGAAATAAAATGGAAGTCAATCGCGCCTGTGACGTCACAGGCGCGAGGACAACCCACCTCAAACCTGAGTCCAGCCCCTCACCTGGTTAGGCTCAACCCACTTCTGTATTAAACACATGACTGTTGTTTTTCATGATTTCATCTCATCTTTTGTTTATATGTTATTAATTTCATGTGTACAGCACTTTGTTGCAGCTGTGGTTTTTTAAATGGCTTTATAAATAAAGTATAATTGTTATTTTTATGTTTTTTAGTTCAATTTTTAGTGTATTTGCGATCTCTCCCAACGCGCCGCCGGCAAAAATTAAACGAGCATACCCCCGGCGTAGAGACCGGTTGCGACGGGACCCTCTTCTGGCGCCATGGAGCGGAGCTTCAACTGTACAGCCTTGCTGCAGCCTCGCAGCAGCCTCGCAGCAGTGAGGACCTTCCCCTTACGGATTAATTTACGGGAGACACTTGGTGAACTTTGTGTTGTCTTGACTGGAACAGCGATAACGCCCAAAGTCTCCGAGCGGAGCTGGCGAAAACCGGAAGAGGAACAAGCTAACATTAGCTTCGGATTCGGGTGGTCTAATGCTAAAAGGAGCAGCAAACTGCGGCGCGCTCAGACGGGTTTCGGTAAGTTATCTTAAGCTAACACTAACAGTAAGTCAAATGAGTAATAAAAAAAGAGCTAATTTTAAAACAACAACACATTACAGATACTGGCTGTGCAGAGGGCGTAAACAGATCTTTGAAGGGCGTGGACTTCAGAACTTCTATCAGAAACCGGTCGTTCAAAACGAAAGTTAAAACTGGCAGAATTAAAAAGGGTATAATTGATTATCTAAGAATTATTTTGTGCATTAAATTGAAGGAATAGGGTCTAGATAGCACACAGAAATAACATAAAAATTTAAAAAATGCATCTGAGGTCCCCTTTAAAATATGATTAGAATGTAAGTCAAGTAACTCAACTAAATGAAACTGGATTTGTTGTTGCTCATGGAATCGATCTTATTTTTTTTAACCAGGGCATTAAAAGCCCACTACTCCATGTGGAAACTTTGTGTCTCCACCTGCAGGAGGATCCGTACAACATGCATGTGTTTATGAAAAACCTGTTTTATTGACATGTTTTTGTACATGTCAATGTACAAAAGTAAGTAAGATGGATAAGAATAATTACTAAATCTAGGTTTTATGTATGTGCAGAATAATATTTATTTTATTTATCCAATGAAAAAATAGTAATAATAACTTCACCCAAGGTCAGACTTGAACTCAGGACCTTTTGAGTGGAGGGCGGATGCGCTCCCAGTATTACATGTTGCTGAACTCGGGTTTCCTTTATATTTCAAGGGACCAAGCCGGACATACTGCATGCATCCAACATCTAAATTTATCACGTTTTCACTACATAATATCACGTTTTAACTACATAATTATCACGTTTTTACTACATAATTATCACGTTTTCACTACATAGTATCACGTTTTCACTACTTAGTATCACGTTTTTACTACTTAGTATCACGTTTTAACTACATAATTATCACGTTTTTACTACTTAGTATCACGTTTTAACTACATAATTATCACGTTTTTACTACATAGTATCACGTTTTCACTAAATAGTATCACGTTTTTACTACTTAGTATCACGTTTTTACTACTTAGTATCACGTTTTTACTACTTAGTATCACGTTTTAACTACATAATTATCACGTTTTTACTACATAATTATCACGTTTTTACTACATAAGCTCCAAAAAATCTTTTTCATGGTTGAATGCAATACGCTGCCGTAGGTTCCCAAGGACATCATTTCAAAAGTGGATAAAACATTGTTTGATTTTATTTGGAAAAAAAGGTTCATCTAATTCGAAAAAATGTTATGATAAATAAGCTGTGCTCTGGTGGGTTTAATGTATTAGACTTACAGACTCTAAACTCCTCCTTTAAAATTAAATGGATCAAAAGATATCTCTTAAATCCAAACTCTTTGTGGAACTTCATTTCAACACATGTATTTGAAGCATTGGGTGGTTTGTCTTTTATTTTAAGGTGTAATTACAACATTGACAAAATTCCGATCAAACTCTCCAACTTCCACAAACAGCTGTTTTTATGCTGGACTCTGGTTCACAAACACAATTTCTCTCCACACAAATACTATATCTGGAATAACAAAGACATTTGTTTTAAACATAAATCTATTTTCTTTAAAAATTGGTTTGACAGAGGAATAGTTCATGTACATCAGTTATTCAACAAAGACGGCAACACTTACTCTTACAGTGAATTTTTAACTACGTATAACTTTCCAGTACTACCAAAAGAATTTGCAATTGTCTTTGATGCAATTCCATCTGGTGTGAAAATGTTGATGTCAAATCCTGTACAAAACAGCACAAACTATTTAACTGAAGAATTATTCATTGGTAACTCTGACCCTTTTTTAAGTGAAAAAACTAATAAATGTATTAGAGAATTAATAATTAGAGACAGCATTAGTAAACCTGCTTCTATATTCTTCTGGGATAATTTATTTAATGATATCTGTTGGAAAGATGTTTGGTTGTTACCTAGAAAATACTTTATAACTAATAAGATTCGAGAAGTGTCCCTAAAGATTCTGCATAAATGTTATCCTGTAAACTATATAATCTCCAAGTACCGTCCAAACGTAGACCCAATGTGTTCACTCTGCCACAGCTCTGAGGAGACCATCATCCATCTCTTCTGGGACTGTTCTCATACTCAGCTGTTCTGGAAAGACATTTTCATGTATGTAAATAGAAAGTTAGAAATTGACCTACCATTTGATGCTAAAACTATACTGTTTGGTTTCTTTTGTCCAAATATTTCAAGTGAGAAAGTTTTTGTTGTAAATTTAATACTACTCTTAGCCAAATTTTACATCCACAGCTGTAAATTCTCCTTGCTAAAACCTAGATTTATAGTGTTTTCTAATTATATTACTTATCTACTTTAAAGTATTGTACTAATGCAAAAGCTTTAAAAACTAAAACAATCTGTAACGAATTTCTGTTGTAAGCTGCCCAAAACACATTTTTGTTTTTGTTTATGTGCCTTTATTCTCTTTTGTGCTATGCATGCCTTAAGTCTCGAGCCATGTTTGACATTGTAAGTTTATTTTTTGTACTTGTTTTTTATAAATAAAAAATAAAATAAATAAATAAATAAATTAAAAAAACACTGAGGTGAAGTAAAAAAAAAAAACACCAGGGGGCGACGTCACTACACAAACAAAAGGAACTACGAAACAGTTTCCACAAAGATGGTGCATTCTGATAAAATTATTTGAACAACAACCCTGTTACATGACATTGGTGGTTTGCAAACAACAATTTGGTGCATTACCACCACAAACTGGTGAGGAGGTGGACTGAAACAATGCAAATAAAAAAATAAATTAATTAATATTAATCCATGGATAAATAACTTCTTTCAAACAAACAGGTCTGTTTCAGATATTTTATTAAAACCTGAGCACCATTATTTTTTGAATTGTGCAATAATTCATCTGTATCAAATCTTTCTTTGATTTCAGTGAGACTGTTCATCAGTTGACTTCTTTCATGTCTGTATTTCTGTCAGTTCAATAACTCATGTTCTATGGTCTCATCTTCTCCACAGTAGTCACATTTATGATGCTTCCCTGTTATGAATAATGTTCTGTTCCAAATCTGAGACGTGATGTGATGTTTCCTCCTCCTGTTTCTTTCACATCTCCTCATTTCTCCTGTTTGTTGTTGAAGTCTATCAAACCATTGGCCTTTTCTTTCTTCTTCCAGTTGTTTTTGTCATCTTTCCCTCATTTTCAGAATCAGAAACAGAATAAGATTCATTATCGTGGCAAAAAAAGCTGCCACCTCTAGCAGAGCTTTATTTCCTTTATGTTGTTTTTTATTTCTCCTTGACTGAGTTTAGTATCTTTTTCACTTTTTTTCTTTTCTTGTTAGTCTAATTCACAAACGAGGCTCCTCTGTTCTCAACAGGTGTGAAACGTCTGGGGACCAAACCCAGGGCCGCACCATAAGTTTTAGAAAGTTGAAATCTTAGACCTCCTCCTCTGTTTAACAATGGTTTCTCTCGTTTTACATAAACCGCCTCCTTCACACCCCTCTCAAACTACCTGTGCTCTCTGTCCAAAATATGCACATTCTGGTCCTCAAAAGAGTGTTCCTTGTCCGTGAGGTGGAGGTGAACAGCTGAATTTTGTCCAGAGGAGGTGGCTCTCCTGTGTTGGGACATTCTTCTGTGGATGGGCTGTTTAGTTTCTCCAGCGTAGAGGTCTGGACAGTCCTCGCTGCACTGGACTGCATAAACTACACCACTCTGTTAGTGTGGGGGTTTTGTCCTTAGGATGCACCAGCCTCTCAGACAGAGGCTGGTGCATCCTAAGGACAAAACACCTACACACAAACAGAGTGGTTTGGTCCCCAGACGTTTCACACCTGTTGAGAACAGAGGAGCCTCGTTTGTGAATTAGACTAACAAGACTTTGAGAGGTCCCTGCTTTTAATCTGTGAGGTGTGACTTGTCAATTTACATACCGTAGGATGTGTGTGTGTTTTCTGTAAGCTCTGTTTTCACACACTGAACTTTGAATGGGTCACAGGTATCTGTTATCCCAAGTATGTGTGGGTGTTAGCTTCCAATTTACATATGTTGGTGCGTGTCAGTGGCTTATCCTGTTCATAACTTCTCCCTCTCACAGTCTGCTCACTGAATTGATAAAGCTCCTCGGATGAGAAGCGAAACGTCTTTCTGTTACAAATAAAGTCCAGTTGTTCTGTATTGAATGCCTTTTTTGATTGAATCTGTTAGTCGTTCCATCACCAGAGCAAACAAGAAGGGGCTCAGAGCTGATCCTTGATGCACTCCCACCTCCACCTTGAAGCTATCTGTCACTCCTACAGCACATCTCACCACTGTCCTGCTGTCCTCATACATGTCCTGCTGTCTTCATACATGTCCTGCTGTCCTCATACATGTCCTGCTGTCTTCATACATGTCCTGCTGTCCTCATACATGTCCTGCTGTCCTCATACATGTCCTGCTGTCTTCATACATGTCCTGCTGTCTTCATACATGTCCTGCTGTCCTCATACATGTCCTGCTGTCCTCATACATGTCCTGCTGTCTTCATACATGTCCTGCTGTCTTCATACATGTCCTGCTGTCCTCATACATGTCCTGCTGTCCTCATACATGTCCTGCTGTCTTCATACATGTCCTGCTGTCTTCATACATGTCCTGCTGTCTTCATACATGTCCTGCTGTCTCTCATACATGTCCTGCTGTCCTCATACATGTCCTGCTGTCCTCATACATGTCCTGTACCAGTCTAACATACTTTTCTGCCACTCCAGATTTCCTCATGCAATACCACACCTCCTCTCTTGGCACCCTGTCATATGCTTTTTCTAAATCCACAAACACACAATGGAGTTCTTTCTGACCCTCTTGTCAGGATTTAGCTCAGGGAGCAAGATTAAACCCAGGGGTGCAGACAGAAGCTCGAGGAGGCCAAGGAGTAGTATAAAACATAATATTTAATGATATAAATGAACAGCTGACGATGCAGCAAAACACTTACATGAGTGAGGACTGGAGAGACACAGGGAAGACCCAACTTTGCACCGACACTGACTGAGACACATAACAGGGCTTATATACACACAGACAGGACGAGACAAATTACAAACACCTGTGAGACAGACTGGGGATGATTGACAAGAGACAGGCAGGAAAACAAACAAGGAAGCCTCAATCCTCACAGTACCCCCCCCTCAAAGGACGCCCCCTGGCGACCCCAGAAAACACCCAACCCAGGACGGGCAGAGGGAGGAACCGCAAGGAAGGCGGGCACAAGGAAAACACAAGGGCAAAAAAAACAAAAAACAGTCAGACGAGACCCGGGAGCAAACAAAGACTAAGAAAAACTGAGGAAACTAAACACCAAGACCGGATCTAAGACTAAAGTACGGGGACTAAACACAAAGGCCTAAGACGAACTGCGGGAACTAAAGTCAAAGAGAGGAACTACAAAATTATCAAACGGTCAAAGAGGAAAACCAGGAGGTCGTCAGCAGGCAGGAGACTATCCGACGGGCGGCCAGGAGACCGTCCATCACAAGGAGCACGAGGAATCATCTCAGGCGGGCGGCCGGAGAGCCGTCCAACACGAGGGGCACGAGGAGTCAACTCAGGCGGGCGGCCGGAGAGCCGTCCAACACGAGGAGCACGAGGAGCCGTTGCAACAGGCCGCGTGGAGGGCCGAGGAGCCTCTGCGACAGGCGGCGTGGGATAGTCGGGCGCCTGTGGAGAGGAGTCGTCGGGCGCCAACGGAGAAGAGTCGTCGGGCGCCAACGGAGAAGAGTCGTCGGGCGCCAATGGAGAAGGGTCGGGCGCCAACGGAGAAGAGTCGTCGGGCGCCAACGTAGATGAGTCGTCGGGTGCCAACGTAGATGAGTCGTCGGGTGCCAATGTAGAGGAGTCGTCGGGCGCCAACGTAGAGGAGTCGTCGGGCGCCAACGTAGAGACGGCCGACGAAGAGCCATGTGTACCCAACGAGGAGACGGCCGGCGAAGAGGCATCCACCGTCGTAGAGTCTGTGGTCATTGAGGGACAAAACCCCAACCTGGACACTGGCGTAGGAGCCAGTCTGGGCGTAGGCGCCATTCTGGGCGCAGGAACCAGTCTGGGCGCAAGCGTGGGAGCCATTCTGGGCGCAGGCGTGGGGATGTCAGGCGTGGAGACGTCAGGCGAGGAGGAGACGTCAGGCGAGGAGGAGACGTCAGGCGAGGAGGAGACGTCTGGCGAGGAGGAGACGTCTGGCGAGGAGGAGACGTCTGGCGAGGAGACGTCTGGCGTGG
The DNA here is from genome assembly GCA_038048925.1 of Garcialebias charrua. Lineage (NCBI taxonomy): Eukaryota > Metazoa > Chordata > Actinopteri > Cyprinodontiformes > Rivulidae > Garcialebias > Garcialebias charrua. The sequence continues at coordinate 117,499 of JBBPBX010000226.1, forward strand.
AGACGTCTGGCGTGGAGACGTCTGGCGTGGAGACGTCTGGCGTGGAGACGTCTGGCGTGGAGACGTCTGGCGTGGAGACGTCTGGCGTGGAGACGTCTGGCGTGGAGACGTCTGGCGTGGAGACGTCTGGCGTGGAGACGTCTGGCGTGGAGACGTCTGGCGTGGAGACGTCATCGACGTGGAAACCTTCCGTAAACGTGGAAACGTCAGCGGTGCGCAGACCCCCTGTAGAGGTGGAGGCGTCTGCAGTGCTGGGACCCCCTGTAGAGGTGGAGGCGTCTGCAGTGCTGGGACCCCCTGTAGAGGTGGAGTCGTCTGCAGTGCTGGGACCCTCCGTAGACGTGGAGGCGTCTGGAGACGCTAGACAGCAGAGAGCTTCGGTCGTGGCGCCCCCTGGAGCCGGAGACGGCGGGGCAGCGCCCCCTGGAGCCGGAGACGGCGGGGTAGCGCCCCCTGGAGCCGGAGACGGCGGGGTAGCGCCCCCTGGAGCCGGAGACGGCGGGGCAGCGCCCCCTGGAGCCGGAGACGGCGGGGCAGCGCCCCCTGGAGCCGGAGACGGCGGGGCAGCGCCCCCTGGAGCCGGAGACGGCGGGGCAGCGCCCCCTGGAGCCGGAGACGGCGGGGCAGCGCCCCCTGGAGCCGGAGACGGCGGGGCAGCGCCCCCTGGAGCCGGAGACGGCGGGGCAGCGCCCCCTGGAGCCGGAGACGGCGGGGCAGCGCCCCCTGGAGCCGGAGGCAGAGCCTCAGGGCAACAGAAGATGTGGATGGCACCCTCTGCGGATGCTGGAGGCATGGCACCCTCTGGACTGGTAACTGGAGGGGCTCTCTCCCGAGACCCCTCTGGACAGGAAACTGGAGGGGCTCTCTCCCGAGACCCCTCTGGACAGGAAACTGGAGGGGCTCTCTCCCGAGACCCCTCTGGACAGGAAACTGGAGGGGGTCCCTCCCGGGACCCCTCGGCACAGGAAACTGGAGGGGATCCCTCCCGGAACCCCTCGACACAGGAAACTGGAGGGGGTCCCTCCTGGGACCCCTCGACACAAGGAACTGGAGGGGGTCTCTCCTGGGACCCCTCGGCACAAGGAACTGGAAGGGGTCTCTCCCGGGACCCCTCGGCACAAGGAACTGGAAGGGGTCTCTCTTGGGACCCCTCGGCACAGGAGACTGGAGGGGGTCCTTCCTGGGACCCCTCGACACAAGGAACTGGAGGGGGTCTCTCCTGGGACCCCTCGGCACAGGAAACTAGATCGGGACCCTCCGAAGACGTGGAGGCGTCGGGACCCTCCGAAGACGTGGAGGCGTCGGGACCCTCCGAAGACGTGGAGGCGTCGGGACCCTCCGAAGACGTGGAGGCGTCGGGACCCTCCGAAGACGTCGAGGCGTCGGGACCCTCCGAAGACGTCGAGGCGTCGGGACCCTCCGAAGACGTCGAGGCGTCGGGACCCTCCGGAGACGTCGAGGCGTCGGGACCCTCAGGAGACGTCGAGGCGTCGGCGGCGCTGGGACCCTCAGGAGACGTCGAGGCGTCGGCGGCGCTGGGACCCTCAGGAGACGTAGAGGCGTCGGCGGCGCTGGGACCCTCAGGAGACGTAGAGGCGTCGGCGGCGCTGGGACCCTCAGGAGACGTAGAGGCGTCGGCGGCGCTGGGACCCTCAGGAGACGTAGAGGCGTCGGCGGCGCTGGGACCCTCAGGAGACGTAGAGGCGTCGGCGGCGCTGGGACCCTCAGGAGACGTAGAGGCGTCGGCGGCGCTGGGACCCTCAGGAGACGTAGAGGCGTCGGCGGCGCTGGGACCCTCAGGAGACGTAGAGGCGTCGGCGGCGCTGGGACCCTCCGGAGACGTAGAGGCGTCGGCGGCGCTGGGACCCTCCGGAGACGTAGAGGCGTCGGCGGCGCTGGGACCCTCAGGAGACGTAGAGGCGTCGGCGGCGCTCTCTGGAACCGGTGGTTCTGGAGCTGAACCAGTACCAGGAGACGAGTCTGCAGGCGAGGAGACCACCGTCGAGTCTGCAGGCGAGGTGACCACCGTCGAGTCTGCAGGCGAGGAGACCACCGCCGAGTCCGCAGGCGAGGAGACCACCGCCGAGTCCGCAGGCGAGGAGACCACCGTCGAGTCCGCAGGCGAGGAGACCACCGTCGAGTCTGCAGGCGAGGAGACCACCGTCGAGGCTGTAGTCGAAGAGGAGTCGTCTGCAGCCGAAGAGGAGGAGTCGTCTGCAGCCGAAGAAGAGGAGTCGGCAGGTCCTCTTTGCCACCGATCCCTGCCGCGGCGACGACGTGGTCCAGGACCAGAACAGAAACCCTTCCCGGACACAGGAACTCCCTCATAACGGGTCGCAGAAAGGGCATCAGCCAAGACCCCCTTAGAACAGGACCCTGCAGGTGGGACTGCAAGTGGTGGAGAGACAGAGGAAAAACCCAGAACTGATCTTGAACAGGAAGCTGGGGCTGTTTCTAAGATGGAATGGATCTCCATCAGGATACAGTGGTATGAGGGGATGGATGTGAGACCATGTACTGATAATAACAGTTTTTTGGCTAAAGTGAGGTTTAGTTTTGAACAGTCCGGATTATTTTTGGCTGAGGAAAACAGTTTTTCAAGGTTGTAATTTATGTGATTTATTGTGGCAGTGTCTATCACCCCTGAAGACACTCCTGGGGTGACCCCTGCTGGAGTGATGGAGTTTTGTTGTTTTGGCTGATTGACAGGTTGACCCCCCTTCACCTTGTCTCTGGACGAACGGGGGGAAGAGTGAGAGGGGACAGAGCTGAGTCTCGATGAATCTGTGTGTGTGGGTGAGAGGTCAAGGTCCGCCCCCACGAAAACATCAGAACTTGGTTCGGAAAAGTCAGTCTCGCTGAACTGAACAGGAACAGCCCGGAGTGATGGTGAGGTACTGGACCCTGCCCTCACCGGAACCCTGGAAGGTGAGGCGACAGGACCCTCCCCCGAGGAAGCGCTGGGACTGACCTTAGGAAGTTCGCTTCCGCCGAACCGAGCCGGAACCGCCGAAGGCGCCGGAACCAGCGCATTGGACCGCTTCCGGGTTCGTTTTCGGCCGCTCCGGTGGCGACGATTAGGCTGAGGGACAGGCATGGAGCAGAGCTCGTCCTCCGGTTCCGCGTCCTCTCCCGATGTCCACCCAGAGTAGCTGAACTGAGCCGAGGAGGAGAGGGGACTGGAGTCATGGGACACGTTGTCCACCCGGAGCTGGGTCCTTCGTTCCTCGAGTACCAAGAGAGGAGAAGATAATATTTCCACGTCCTGGCAGAGATCATGTGTTGACACGGGTTGGACCTGGAACCCGCCACAGCGGAACATGGTCTCCTCCATCTGTGTGGACTCAAGAGGACAGGTAGGAACAACCTTCTGTCTGCTGGGCTTTTTTAAAGGTCGGTGCATAATGTCAGGATTTAGCTCAGGGAGCAAGATTAAACCCAGGGGTGCAGACAGAAGCTCGAGGAGGCCAAGGAGTAGTATAAAACATAATATTTAATGATATAAATGAACAGCTGACGATGCAGCAAAACACTTACATGAGTGAGGACTGGAGAGACACAGGGAAGACCCAACTTTGCACCGACACTGACTGAGACACATAACAGGGCTTATATACACACAGACAGGACGAGACAAATTACAAACACCTGTGAGACAGACTGGGGATGATTGACAAGAGACAGGCAGGAAAACAAACAAGGAAGCCTCAATCCTCACACCTCTCTGTACTTCTCCATCAACATTCTCAAAGCAAAGATGCATCTGTGGTGCTCTTTCTTGGCATGAAACCATACTGCTGCTCACAGATAGTCACCTCTTGTCTACCTTATTTTCCGGTGTATAGGTCACACCTTTTTATGTTTTTTTTCAAGGCCTGCGACCTATACATCAGTGCGACCTATTAATGGAATTTTTTCCATATTTTTAGACCAATTTTTGGGTCAGTTATGACCCTTTTTCACTTTGGCAGAAAATGGTGCAGTACCACTTTCGGCCACTAGGGGCACAGTGCAGTACCTGTTTTGGGCGCTAGGGGACACTTCCAGAGGATACACCGACCGTTTCCAGCTCATGTGTCCGGAAAAAAAAGCTCCTCTGCTCGGACTGACTCTGTTGGCCTCCTGGTCTGGAGGTAACTTCTTTTTAGCTCTGTGTTTCTTAGCTGTTTGTTAGCAAGATAAGTCAAGAATCACTCAGTAAATTTTTCTGAAACTTACAGAATGTAATCACTGTATGGATCATTGTATGGCCGTTTATAAGTGAGTAGCTTTATTAGATGTTTGAGATTTAAAAGAAAACGATCTTTTATTAGCGGTTAGCTTCAGTTAGCTTCTGTTTTTAGCATTGGTTTTATTTCTTATAGCTTCGAAACCACTCAGTGTATATTTTTTCTGCTTACAGAGTGTAATTATATGAGCTTTAATGTACTAACTGTTGGCTGGATGAATCATTTGAGATAAAATTCGATTTTTATTCATGTTCTGAGAGGCAGACTCGTCTCGGTTAGCATTCGTTTTATTTCTGTTTACTTCTGTTTACGTTATAAATAGCTTCGAAACCACTCGGTGTATATTTTTTCTGCTTACAGAATGTAATTATATGAGCTTTAATGTACTTAACTATGGCTGGATGAATCATTTGAGATAAAATTTGATTTTTTATTCGTGTTCTGAGAGGCGGACTCGTCTCGGTTAGCATTCGTTTTATTTCTGTTTACTTCTGTTTGCGTTATAAATAGCTTTGAAACCACTCGGTGTATATTTTTTCTGCTTACAGAATGTAATTATGTGAGCTTTAATGTACTTAACTATGGCTGGATGAATCATTTGAGATAAAATTTGATTTTTTATTCGTGTTCTGAGAGGCGGACTCGTCTCGGTTAGCATTCGTTTTATTTCTGTTTACTTCTGTTTACGTTATAAATAGCTTCAAAACCACTGGGTGTATATTTTTTCTGCTAACAGAATGTAATTACTATATACTATATTATATGAGCTTTAATGTACTTAACTATGGCTGGATGAATCATTTGAGATAAAATTAGATTTTTTATTCGTGTTTTCAGAGATGGACTCTCCTGTGGCAGACATTAGCAGCAGAGCTAAACACTTGGTCCAAATTGCCGGGTTGACTCAGCGGTGACGCGGCATGTCAGCGGTGGATGACGCGTTACGTCAGCGGTGACGTAGGTGCGACCTATACACCGGTGCAATCTATTTATAGATTTTTCCCATTTTTTTGGCAATAATTGGACAGTGCGACCTATACAACGGTGCGACCTATAGACCAGAAAATACGGTAAGTCTTGCTTCCACAACTCTCTCCCAGATCTTCATCGTGTGGCTCATCAACTTAATTCCTCTGTAGTTGCTACAACTCTGTACATCACCCTTGTTCTTAAAAATGGGAACCAGCACACTTCTTCTCCATTCTTCAGGCATTTTCTCACCCTCAAATATTCCATTAAATATTTGAGTCAAAAACCTCACTGCCATCTCTCCAAGACATTTCCAAACCTCCACTGGTATGTCATCAGGTCCTACTGCCTTCCCCTTCTTCATTCTTTTCAGAGCTTTCCGGACTTCACCCTCACTAATCTTTCCCACTTCCTGGCCCAGAGTTTCTATGACCTCTACTCTTCTTTATCTTTCATTCTCTTCATTCATTATCTCTTCAAAGTAACCCTTCCATCTTCCCATCACACTCCCATCACTTCCAATAATTCTCAGTCGGGTCATCTGGACAGTTTCTTTTTTATAGAAACGTTTCACCCTCTATCTGGAGGGCTTCATCAGTCATAGGACTTCCAGCAAACTGTTTCCCCCACCAAGAAGTAAACACCTTAAGTAGACCAGCCAGTTTGCTGGAGCCAGGATGGTTTCTGGGGGCTGTCCTTTGGTTCAAGTGGTACCAAATCCTCTGTCGAGATGACCCGACTGAGAATTATTGGATTTGGTACCTGGATTATTGAGCATGAACTTTCTTGTCTACTCTCATCACTTGTTAGGACATTCCTATTCCCATCTTTAATAAGCCTAACCTGTTGCACATCCTTTCCAGCCTGATCCCTCTGTCTTGCCAATCGGTAGAAGTCCTTCTCGCCCTCTTTAGTGTCCAGTCTCCCATACAACTCATTGTACGTCCTCTGCTTTGCCTTAGCTACTTCCTTCTTTGCTCTATGTCCCATCTCCTTATATTCCTGTCTCCTCTCTTCAGTCCTCTCACTGTCCTATTTCTTCTTGGCTAATCTCTTTCTTTGAATGGCGTCCTGCACTTCACTATTCCACCACCAGGTTTCCTTACCATCCTTTCTCTGTCCAGATGACACACCAAGTACCTTCCTACCTGTCTATCTAATTACTGTTGCTGTAGTAGTCCAGTCACTTGGAAGCTCTTTCTTACCACCCAGAGCCTTTAACACTCGTCTCTGAGTTTCTCACAACATTCTTCCTTCTTCATCTTCCACCAGTTGGTCTTCTTCTCTGATTTTACTATTTTTCTCTTCTTCACAACAACAGTTGTTCTACACACAACCATCCGATGCTGTCTGGCCATGCTCTCCCCTACCACAACCTTACAGTCTCCAATCTCCCTCAGGTTTCCTCTTTTACACAGAATGTAGTCGACCTGTCTACTCCTTCCTCCACTCTTATAGGTCACTCTATGTTCCTCCCTCTATTGGAAATCGGTATTGACTATTGACTCTTTTTTTGTCTTGCACTGGTCGCAAGCGGCTGCTTCTTGCCTTTCCTCTCCCTCTGTCCTCACCCTGTGTGGCCTTTTGTCTTGTCTGCAGTTCCTTGGCACTCATCTCTTGAACGCAAAAAGATTATGAATTTGGATAATGGGCGATCAACTCTATTGACAAGATGTTTTTTTCTACAAAGAGTCAAGGTCTGGGAGAGCCAGCTGCCCATCACAGACGTACCCTGGCAGTTACGTGATGGATTCTGGAGGCGAGTGAAAGGTCAAGTGTCTGTCAGTCCTGTCTGTGGACCATGTATATAATTGGATTTATGATGGAAAAGCTTTATTGTTTGGCTTCGTGGAGCACTGTTCTATCGGAATTGGAGACAATTGGATTAGATGGCCCATATAGACACTCAAGGCTACAGGAAAAGTAAACTGTCTGTCTGAAGAAAAACAAGAACCAAGGCTTATCTAATCTGGCTACAAACAGCCTTGGGATGTGAGCGCTTCCAGGACAGCTGGCTGAAAACATCACAGAACTATGGCTGAATCTGAATGAGGCGCACAAATTTCTCCTGGGTCATGCGTGACCGAGGGATCCAACTGCATCTGTCGCCCCCCACCCCACCCCTCCCCGGAGAACTTTCTGTGTGCGCTTATCAGGAAAGCAGCTGGCTGTAAAACATCACAGAACTGTGGCTGAATCTGAATGAGGCTCATGGACAAATCTCACCGCTTAGACCTCAAAATGCAAATGTGATTTATCTTAAATGTGTGCTTGCTGGTAGAGTTTTTTGACGTCTCATATGGTGTCCTGAAAGACAAAAAGTGATATATCTTTTTTGTAATACCACTATTACCCTCATGGTTCTTCCTTTTTCACACCTGTAACCTTCATCCCGATACGGATGGAAGAAGCCGCGCTTAAAGACAAAATGTGATATATCTTTTGATGTCTCATATGGTGTCCTGATAGCAGCAGCTTCACACACGTAGTCCCCTTCAGGATGACTGTGCGTACATATTCATGCTGTACTGGTGCAAACTTGTGCAATGTTAATAAAAGTACTCTGACTCTGACTATTGCCATTTCCATTCTCTTGGCAAAATCCACCACCATCTGTCCTTCCTGGTTTCTTTCCTTGACACCAAACCTACCCATCACTTCCTCATCCCCTCTGTTTCCTTCACCAACATGTCCATTCAGGTCTGCTCCAATCACCACTCTTTCCTCCCTGGGAATACTCTCTATCACTTCATCCAAATCTTTCCAAAATGTATCTTTCTCCTCCCCATCACATCCAACCTGTGGAGCATAACCACTGACTATGTTTAGCATCAGACCTTCTACTTCTACCTTCAGACACATCACCCTATCTGACACTCTCTTCACCCCTACTCCATTTCTCTTTCTATCCACACCATGGTAAAACAGTTTGAACCCTGCTCCAATACTGCGAGCCTTGCTGCCCTTCCACTTGGTCTCTTGGACACATAAAACATCTACCTTTCTTCTCTGCATCATGTCAGCCAGCTCTCTACCTTTGCCTGTCATTGTCCCCACATTTAGAGTTGCAACCCTCAGTCCTACATTCTTCACTTTCCTCTTCTCCCTCTGTCTCCTGACACGTTTCCCTCCTCGGGGTCTTCGACTAACAGTAGTACAATTTCCGCCGGCACCCTGTTTGTCAACAGCACCGGTGGCAGACGTTGTTAACCCGGGCCTCGACCGATCCGGTATGTTTTCACTTTGATGAACTTGCATTATGGTTTTGGCAAAAGTGTTTTACATCAGATGCCATTCCTGACACAACCCTCACCATTTACCCGGGCTTGGGACCGGCACAAGAGATACACTGGGCGGCCGTGGCGTAGTGGTAAGGGGAGTCGTCTCCCGATCGGAAAGTTGGCGGTTCGACTCCCGGGACCCGCACCATGTGTCGTTGTGTCCTTGGGCAAGACACTTAACCCTGAGTTGCTCCTGGTAGGACTGGATAGCACCTTGCATGGTAGTCTGCCGCCACCGGTTTATGAATGTGTGTAGCATTCAATATATATGTGTAGCACTTTGAGATTTTCAGTAATGAAAAGTGCGTTATAAATTGAATTAATTATTATTATTATTATTACTGGCTTGTGCTCCCTAATGACTGGCTATACAATACACTGATAATTACATTTGATGAGCTATAAAGTCCAATAATTTAAAGAAAACTTTGAATTTAGTTCGTGTTTGTGAAATATTTTTGTTTGTTTTATATTTTGTAATTTAATCCTACTATCAGACAACTATTTGTTCCAACGGGCAATTTATTTAAACGAATGAACAAAGAAGCAGCAGGCCCTGTAAGTGGACATTAATGAGAGGGTGATCATGTTTTGTCCATGGTTGAGTGAAAGTCCTCAGACACGTCATGTGATCGAACATGAGCCAATGAAAAGTCTTAAAAATGAAGCTGATGGATCAAAAGAGTGAAATGTGAACTCAAGAGTGCAGAGATGAAGATCAGCTGGATGGTGAAGCCAGATGTTTAAGATAAGATAAAACTTTATTGTCCACCATAATTGTGGTAGAAATTCTCCTTCGACACACTCTACAGTCATCATACATACACAAGAACCAACAATAGAACCTAATAAAAAACACATTATCACCATCAGTTAACACCATTAAAATGTGTCTATTTAGCTTTGTTTAAGAACATTACTGCAGATGGTACAAATGATTTTGATGGAAGCATCTGGAAGCAGCTGTGTAGTGGATGTGAGGGTCCTCTGTGATCAGAGTGGCTTTCTTGTGAGCGGCTGTAGATGTCTGACAGGGGACACTGAGGTGAGCCAATACTTGATTGTTTGAATATTCTGTGTAATTTAGTTTGTTTTACATTGATGAGGTTAAACCAGGATGAAATATTAAAAGTTAAAATGGACTGGATCAGAGACTTGTAAATCAAGGTCAGAGTGACATGCTGACATGACAGGTCTTTAGTTTCCTAAATTGAGTCAGTGCTGTGAAAAAGACATGCTTGTGTCCATCTCTGTGCCAAGGTACTTAAAAGCATCCACCTGCTCCACCTGCTGTCCGTGGATGGTCAGTTGTTTTCAGTGGCGGGCCGTGCATTTCACACCTAGGCCTTCAGTAGTGCTCCGTCTGTATCAATCCAACCCTCATTAATTATTTTATGGCTATAAACCTTCTACTGCAGGTACAGCTGTGACACACATAAAAAAGCATAAAAAATAACCTGATAAAATTGCAATATTTTTTAGGCGTATACAATGTGAACAAAATGGAGTGTGAATCATGAGGGTGATGCATTAAAAATACAGCTAGCAGTACAAAAATCTAGAAGTTAAATCATGTGGTTTCATCATAAAAACCAACTCCTGAACGTGGAGCATCTTCTGATGGGCTCACAGTGTGATCGCTGCTGCCTGGAGAAAGTTCCCTCACAAATATAAGACATACAGCATCCAGCAGGCTGTGGGGGTAGGAGATGAAGTTCACCTGCAGAAGCATCACCCACACTGCACAGGTGCAGAATCAAACCACTGTGACCTTGTGTGGACCCACACAGACATGGCTGGACGTCTACAGAAAGCATGAAGCTTCCTAAAGATATTTCTCAGTTTGTTCTCCAGCTTCAAGAGAGACATAATTATGTAAAGTATGCTGTTGACTTCTATTTGCACATTTTTGTGTAGCAATTTTTCTATAAAATGTATTACCTCACACAATGTTCATCACGTTTGTTACTAGAAATTTTTAATTACATCAAATGTTTACTTCAAAATGGATCTGTTTCATTACAAGTTTATTTATTACCTGAAATTCATTCATTCAACTTTTATTTGGACAGGTTAATCCCTGTTAATGAAATGTGTTAATACATCAAATGTTTACCACAAATGTGATCAGTTTTATCATGTTAGTGATGAATTAAATGTTTCATGAATGTTTACCACATTAATTTTTATTAAATGAGAAAAAACAACCACTTATGTTATTATTCAACTGTAAAAATATTTCAAAAACAATGAGTGCAGGGAATATATATTTTTCTCCAGTCTACATTTTACATATATCAGTAGCAGCATGTGCAGGTTTTATTAGCATTAGATTTACAACCACACTACAACACATGTTCACTAAACTGCAGCACACACACACAATCTGAAGAAGTGTCACCTCTTCACCCTCACATGTAAGCACCAGTATAGTTAACTGTCTAGTTCTGTGTAACATTATGTATTTGTTTCTCATGCAACCAGTCACTTTCCACATGAATTATAAGGTGTGTTCATGTGTTTTCAACATCATTAGCATCCAGATGACTTCTCGCTTTAGTAAATGATGGGATTTTAACCTCAGCACATCATTCATTTATACTTTTGTTGGCTGGAACTGGGACCCTGTGTACACAGTTTCGTTCCACCTCATGTACAACATGTGATGTGAATGACAAGAAAGAATCTTGACCTTGACTCTCACATTGTCTTTAATACCAAAGCCTCTGTCAGCTAACACAACGTCCCCATGTAATACCTTGAGAGAAGATCACAGCTTCTGTTATGAGCTTGATGCACGTCCATCCCTTAGAAAGAAAAGAAAGGCACAGTCTTAGACAGAGTTTTATGTGACACATTAAAAAGATGGCAAAGATGCTGAACAGGACACATTAATGTTAGTTGAACCTTTGAAATTGTGAAGTTTTTTTAATGCTTGCAGAAAATGTCCAACAGTGTTAAAAAAATGATGACAAGATGGCAAAGCAAGGAAGTCCTGTATAATATTTAAAACTTTAAAACTTCTTTGTCCAGCTGGTTTTTATTCAGCTCTGACCTGTTCTCCTGTAACAGATGATTCATTTCTGCTCATCTTTGTTCACACACTGACATTGTATTTGTAGCTTTTTGCTGCTGGTCCCTGTTCTTCCTCCTCATCATCTGCAGCTTCATCCATTTCATATGAAGGTTTACCTTGAAGAGGACATATCAGAACACAGATCAGTATTATTACAGAAACAGTGACAACACTAGAACCTCTAAACAGTTTATTTCACAGTAACACAGATGTCCACTCAGACTACGGTTTATACAAAAATATAAACCCAACCTAAACTAGGTTGACCCACTTCTATGAACTAAACCTGAACTAAACACTCGGACAAAATCATGGCAAAAATGTATGGCACAACACCCACAAACCAAATTTAGACACTCACCAGAATATCTGGAACAAACTAGCGGGTATCTTGGGACACTGGAGAAAGTTGTATCAGGATGTGTCACCGCTGATATCCAGCCCATTCATCTACTTTTTGTTATGGCCGACACATAAGCTGCTTCGCGTTGTTTCCAGGCAGGAAACAGTAAACAGAAAGTCCGTTTTCTATATTTTCACCTTTCCGGTTGTGTGACCGGACATTACATCCAATAACACAACAAGTTCGGACCATTGCTAAACTGTTTTAACCTACTTTTTTTAAAAACTCAGCTCGAAAGCTTGTTTTCGACAGCTAATATTGAGGGCAGTCATGGCAGATCAGACCCAATTCTATCCCATCAGCCTCCGCGGACCAGTGACGTCACGCTCTAAAGCTCTATACGCTGACATTTCTGTACGGCGTATGCCTGCTAGAGGGCCTTGGTGTCGCCAACTCAAAATCTGATTGGTTGAAGCAACAGTTTGATCGACATTGCTACATGGCCCGCAGAACTGATTGTGAAGGCCTCCAGGCAGATTTCTTTGACCCTAGCAACAAATAGTGGCTGAAATGTGATTGGTTAAATGCTTAAATATGAAAATACACGTCTGGAAGTAGTACAACCAAGGGCTGGCAATGAAAGGAAGCAGACAGACCATTTGGAATTATTTAATACGTATTCATGGACAAAATATAATACTTTTAGGCCAGCAGAGAAGGCCTTGCAGGCCTTGACGACACACAACTGGCAGATACAAAATAATTAAAGAGCTTCTCAGTGGTAAAGTTGGAAAGTCCAACTGACAGGATGTTTCCTTGCTCTGAGGAGCTACGAAAGGGAGGTACGAGTTTCTAGAGTCCTTGCAAGCTTCTGATGGAGAACCTTCACTTCCCATCAAGCTGAGCCACACCCTGGAGCCCCAGGGCCGTGTCAATGCTCCAAAACACTCTAATACCCTCAATTCAACATCAAAGAATAACCCAGGTCAAGATTTCTTATTTATCACAACTCTCTGGTAACGTTCAGCAGTGCTGAGCAGATGACCCCAAAATGTAACTGATACTACCACCCAAGGGCATAGATTTCATCTCACTATTGGGGGGGGGGGCATAAACAGGGACATTTTTAAAAAGCTATTTTGGGGGGTCGGCAAAGTTACAGTGAAATGTAATGCAAAATGTACAGAAGGAAGTTTATCCAAACTGCATGCATATACTATGCAGAATAATCAGCAATAATATTGATTTAAATGGCATGTATTTAGTAGTCTTAATAGTAATATTAATCAGTACAATAGTGACATTCATTACTCTTATAACATTTTTTAATGTTTTCAATCAGCAGTGCAATAGACAACAAATAATGAAGTAGCAAAATGAGAATTTTGCAAAATAGGTCCCCTCTAAATATTGTTTAAATTTCAGTTTGGCTTGTATTCATAGATTGCTGTGGTCAGTGTCACTGATAATCTGGTACAACACCTTCCCAAAATCTTAAAGCTTGAAAAGAAAACAGCTTTCAAGGAGAAGAAATACTTTAATTAATAAAATTATGCATAAACATTGATTTGTTGTCTCTTAATACAAGAGATGAGCAATCTAAAGTACAACATGTATGGACAAGAGAAAAATAAATGAAGCATATTAACATGTACTGTATTGTGCAACACAACAATTCATTGCAGCACAAAAATTAGATTAGAACAGGACTTTTTTTTCTGCCTTACATTTGAGAAAGGTGCTGCCATTTAACCAAGAGGCTCAAACAAAAGAGCCAAAAGCATTTCTTCATCTTTCACTGGGCCCAACAAATTCTTGGCAGATTATTTTAATGCCCAGCTTGTCCAGTCTCTCTTTATGGACATTACAAACAACTCCATTGTTGAGTCTGCCTTGGGTCATGTTAGCTCGTAGCAAGGGGTTTTAACCTCCGGAGTGCCTTAAAGCTCCTCTCAGCTTCACATGAAGACACTGGCACTACCAACATGAGTCTGAGGAGGACCTCAACTTGGTCAAATAACCCCCTCACTTCTGCTGGCAACCCCCTGAAAATCTCTACTGCCTCTCCAACTGTACTACAAGGGTGTTTGTTGCAAAAAGGGGCAACTGAACAGCAAGAGACCTTGTATTAAAGTGTGGGTGACATCATCTTTTAACTTTGCATATAGTGACACAACATAAATACAGGTAGTCCCCAAGTTACGACGGCCTAGACTTATGACGTTCCGACTTTAAGAACAAGCTTACGAACAGTACTGTTGTACAATAAATACAGTACTGGTATGTGTTTTTAGATGAAAGTGTGTTAGCTAACCGTTTGTAAATAAAGTTCTATACATGTTTATGGACCAGTATGTACGCTTGTTCAGTCTCATGTTGATAAACGGGTGTGCGGCGCAGCGTTAGCATACATTTTCTGACTTACGGCCAAAAATCCGGTTTTACAAACGCCACGTGTAATGCGTTCCGACTTACGAATTTTCGTGTTACGAACGGTGCGTAGGAACGGAACTCGTTCGTAAGTCGGGGACTACCTGTATCTTGTATCATTCAACTATGTTCGTTTTAGCAAACAAAATTATATATTAATGAAAATTCCTTTCAAAGTGAGTTTAAAATTAAAAACCATGTTTCTTGACGGGACATCCGACTACACGTGAATGCAACATCTGTGAGGTAGGAGGGAGAACGTCTTTAGAACGCACCTTTTACAATCATGGCGGACAATAAATGAAATGACTAATTCATCAAACTAAGTGACGATTTGAGCGATTTGTCTTCAGTTTGGGAAGCAGAAAGTTAGATGAACAAGAAACAGCAGGTTCTAATTTAGGTCTGCACCTGTATTTATTTGAGTCTTACCTTTTCAGGAAGCGAGGGAGCTCCGATGGGGGGCAGCTTTATTTATTCCATTCTTGACAAAGTATTTCATCTTTTGGGAAAGTGACAAGGCTCACTTGTTCACTGATATTAGAACACCCAAATGTGACACAACGTAACAGCATTTTTCAAGTTATACAAAAAAAGGCGATCTGGCAGAGAATGAATATGCGTTATCATTGCAGCCGCGAACTGAGGTTCTCCCTCCTACGGCACAGATGGTGCATTCACGTGTAGTCGGATGTCCCGTGAAGAAACACAGTTTTTAATTTTAAACTCACTTTGAAAGGAATTTTCATTAATATATCATTTTGTTTGCTAAAATGAACATAGTTGAATGATACAAGATATTTATGTTGTGTCACTATATGCAAAGTTAAAAGATGATGTCACCCGCACTTTAAGCTCAGGATACTGAGATAAGGTGCCATCAATGTCCCCAGTCACGAGTGCACGCTCTAACTTTAGCAAAGTATTTATGCTGTCCTGTTCAAAACGCTCAACAAACTGAACCTCCACAGTGTCCAACACTTTAAAGAACTCTGCCCTGTAGTAATCCACTGCTTTGCCAGAAAAGCGTCTTGAATCTGTTTTTTCAATGGAGTCAATGGACTCAAGAGACTCAACCAATGCTGTTGCTTTTTCATACAACGTAGTGTAGCTCTCATCATTTCTCTTTTCCTGAAGAGATGATCGCACACAGTCATCTGCCTAAATACCAGACACAGTCTGAGGTTTTTTTAAGTGCAATATTTAGGCATTCAAGGTCTCCAACAACAGCAGAGGCAAGTGTGAGGCCCAACACAGTCTTACCTTTACTGAAATGCTCAACCAAGCCACTGGCAGTTGTAGCTGACATAGATCTGCTCTGTGCCATCTCAGAGTACCCGCTCGTACTGCCCTAACACAGCTGTGATTGCAGAATGCCGCACAGTCCATCTTGTTGGGCACAGAGGTTTCAGGGTGGTTATTGGTGCATTTTCAGAAGTGGTAATGTTTTCAAACATTGTCTTGAATTTTCCTGACTGACCAAATAGAATGCCCAACTGGTGGACCCAAGACAGGCAGTCCTGGATTAGTGTGGAAGCTAAGCAGCACGCCTGCGTTATAAGATTAACACAGTGCGCGCCACAGTGTACATAAAGGGCTAGTGGCTGCTGCTTCCTCAGTAAGGCCTGTGCACCTGTGTATTTTCCTGCCATGTTTGAAGCACCATCATGTCTGACCACGAAATCCAGACATGGGCAGAGTCTCAGCAATACATCTGCTACTACCTTTTAATACCATGGCCTGTTGTGTCAGATACTTCGTAAAGCCCGACAAACTCTTCATGTGGGATAAGGTCATGGTCCACATAGCGCAGACAGACACTCTCTTGTTCAGTGCCACAAATATCCTATGTTCCATCAACAATGACTGAAAATTGAACAACAGAATTGGACCTGATTTCATCTGCAATGCCTCGAATTATCAAATTTGCCATGATGTTTAGAATTTCCTTCTGTGCTTGAGGGCTTGTGTAAATTGTGGTACGGTCTGTTAACCACTTCAGCAAAATAAGATCATCCTCCTCAACCCTAAGTCTGAGAAGTTCATACAAATTGCCACTTTTATTAGTGTAACCTCTAAAGGCTTGTCCCTATCTTGCTAAGTGTCTAACAAAACTAATAATTTTTGTAAACAATGCCGTGCCACCTCCTGCTGTTTACCCCATGTGCTTAATAACTGGACAGCAACTGGGTTCTGCCGATGCGCTCTCACAGTCACATCATGATGATGAACTTGGGAGTTTTGATGCAATTTCTGAATGGCTTTTTTCCAGTTTCTGAAGCCTGTACTAATAAATGCAGCATCTGGTTTTTGTCCCAGCAGCGACTGATTTGAAAATCCTTGGCTGCAATAAAAACCACAAGACACCTATCAATGTTGGACTGTAATGCAACCAAGGAAAGTCAACAAACCATTTATTTTGAAATGACAGTGTTTTTCCACTATCAAGGTTTTTTTTGTCAATGCATGTGGGATGTGGCTGGTAAGGCGTTGTACAGTCACTTGGGTCTGAATTTAAGCATCCTGCACTTGTGCTGGCAACATGGTCATCCTGTCCTGCCGTTCCCTTGTTTCTTGTGCTGGTGTTTGAAGGCTCTGACTCTTTCCCTGGTTCTGTCCCTGCCACCACTCTCCCTGGCTCCGAACAGCCTGTCTCCTAGAATAAAAGTTGTTTTTCATAACTTATAATTATCCAAACATATTTCTAGACAATAGCAACAGCATTGCCGTAAATGTCTAAATAAAACAGGATTTTTTTTATATCAACAATACTACTGAGGTTCATAAAACTTGCACAAACCCCCCCAAAAAGAAAGCTTTATAAGAAAGCAATTGGACTTCAGTTCTTGTAAATAAGTTGCTTAATTTTTAAACCTTTTTTGGTTTTGCAAATTCCTGGATGACTGAGAACCTTCCCGTCAAACTGCCTTTATTAGTGCATTAAATTTAAACTTACCTGTGATTCTATGACTCTGTCTGACTGTCTCTCCCTCTCTGCATCCAGGTCTGTTCTCTGTTGCTTTTCCTAACACAATGATGAAATAATGTCATAAAAACTTGTGCCTTTCTTAGAAACTTGTATTAACTTTATTTCTTCCTTATTTGACATGTTCCTGGTCTAAAAAAATGATCGGATGTCATTTTTTTCTCTTTTCTGCCATCGTTTGACTTGGTTAATTATTAAAAAGCACAAACACTGTTTGTAGGGGAGAATAAGCACTTTTTGCCAAAACTGAAGCTAATTCATGCCTAACAGTATGTGACCAGAAGGTGGAGCTCTTGCTCTTTTAAAATATACACCAGAACACAGACTTTTGCAAATTTACAATATTTATTTAAACAGTTTCATAAAAACAATTTTCTTTAAAACTGTTTCATGTCCACCACTGAGTCCCTGTAAAAGAGTTCTTTCCTAATAAACACAAGAATTCAAGCCCACCACTCGGTCCTTGTAAAACAGGAAGACTCAGAAATAATGGAAGACACTTCAGACCATAATCAGTTGTTGTCTTCCAGTTCCAAATGCTCTTTCAATGGAGTCAGAGATGTAATGCCCTGACCACACCACCTGCCCGACCAGTGCAGGGTTCGTTGAGAGCGGGCCGAACGACCATGGAAAAGACAGGACAAGACAGCAGAGTGTCCACACAGCACTGCAACTCCAAAACAGTAAAATCAGGTGCCTAAAACAGAAAACCCATTATTGTGGATTCAAAAATAAATTAAAGTCTAAATCACAGGTAGCTTACCCAGAGGTGGAAACACAGCCAGACCAGGGAGGAAGCAGGTCAGCAGGCGAGGATTAAAAGGAAGCCGCACGCCACAACAACCCCCAGCCACAGCCGGCAACGCCAGCAGAGCAACGCTGCAGAAACGCACAACAGGTGTAACACCCAAAAACCCAACACGATCCCAGTCACTGATTGAAAAACTGGCACTTACGATCTCAGATGAGCAGATCAAGAACACAAGCAAAAATAAAACAGCCGACTGTAGTGAAGGAAACAAAGATACACACACCCTGCAGCAGCCTGCCCAACTATAAAGGCATCTGCCCCGCCCATCAATCAACGGTGCGCATCTGGCTGCACCTGATCCACAGAGCAGAAGGGGGGGGGGGGAAGTGGAACACCATCTCACCACATTCTACCCCCTGATGTTGCATCATTGCCCCGACGATGGACCTGCACACTTCAGCACCAGGGGCAAAAAATGGCAAACTGTGTGTTGGAAACTGGCTGATTAGATCCTGCAGCATAAACCACAGGTCGAGGAAGGTGACGGACATTCGAATGCTGTCCTGCCCTTAAACGAGCAGTACAACGCAAAGATGGAAGAACTGCCTCAGAAGTTTGAACAGGGTGACCATTTCCTATAGCGACCGGTGGAAGCAACCCTGGGGCTGTGGAGCTAGAAGGTACAGAAATATCAGAGACCAACAAGCACAAATCATCCTCCAGAGAGTCATCCAACTCCCTTGTAGGCAAGGCAGGTTTTGACTGCAGGGGTGCAGGTGTGGGCTCTGGCCCAACCCGAGCCTTCAGCATATCCCGATGCACATTTCGAGTTCTCTGCAAGTCACTCACTGGAGCCACGGGATATCAATTGTTTTTTGTTTTATTTCCATTATAGATGGCCTCCCTTCTCACCTTACAGCCATCCTCTCACACAGATATGATTTTTTTTAATAGAGAGAAAGGAAAGATAGAAAGTAAGACAACAAAACACAACAATTATCCACAAAAAGAGCACAAGGCAAACACACCCAACCTCCGTCCGCAATCCTGCAAAGCACATGACAGAACACAGCAACGAAACATACATGCATAAAAACTAATAACATTTATGACCTTGCAGTAGAATTCCATAAATAAACATACCCATACCTACAAATATAAATATAGTATACATACATATACATTCATATCACATATCCATCTATATATCTGCATATGATATCTACATATACATCCCTGCATCCATTTGTGTGTGGCTGTGAGCATGCATAAGTGAATAAGGTTCCTCCAATAGAACAATTAGTAGCGACCGTGAAGCATCAGAGATCCGTCCCCCAAGGCCCGAGGCAGACGAAGGGGCAATCAAAGCCCAAGACCCCAAGAAGGACCCCGAGCCCAGAGTCCCCAGGGTCACCCGAAGAGGACAAGCCACTCGCCCACTCCCCAGATCTGACCAAGGAGAAGAACCGGACGAGCCCCACCAGTGACTACACACAATGACCCCCGGGGGCCAACAGCGACAAGCCCACAGGCCCCCGCCGGAGCCCGCCGCACTGATGTAGCCCCAGGCCTGGCAACCGAGGCCCAGGCACCGGGGACGCCCACCCCTCAGGCCCAGACCCGATAGGACCAGAGGACCCGAGCCCCACCAGGCCGAGCCGACCCACGCCCAAGCGCCCAGCCCCAGAAGGCGACATCAAGGGCCCCCAACACGCCCGCGGGCAAAGGGACACCCATCCGGGGGCCACGTGACAGGAGCGCGACACCAAGTAGCCTCAGATGTAAAAGAGAGGGGGCAGTCCAAATCCCAGCCTGACAATTAGACATTAATACACAGACACACTCACTCAGACCCACCCTCATCCTCACTCACACAAAGACAAACAATAACGACACGTTCCATTCATAATCCTGATGCACACTCTATACCCCCTACGTCCAAGACACTCTATACCCCCTAGGTCTGAATGGCTTTAAATTTCTTAAGCTTCAACAATAAGAAGTCTGAAGCCATATTGTTCCTTCCCAATGACACAACCTCGAACCACTGCATCGACCTCTCTGCTCTACCACTGTCTGAAAAACAAAAAGTCACAAATCTGGGAGTGATAATGGATCCTTCCATGAAACAGTCCTGTAAACATGATCGTTAAATCCTGTTTTTTCCAGCTGAGGCGTCTGTCTAAGCTGAAGCCCATATTATCCAAAAATAACCTGGAGACAGTGATTCACGTATTCATTACATCCAGGCTTGATTACTGCAATTCACTTCTGCTTGGCATTAGTCAGGCCTCCATTGCACGATTACAACTGGTTCAGAATGTAGCTGCCCGATTTTTAACCAGTACAGGCAAAGGAGAGCACATTACACCAGTCTTGGACTCCCTGTACTGGCTACCGGTTCATCTTAGAATCCAGTTCAAAATTCTCATGTACGTCTACAAATCACTGAACAGCCTCGTCCCCGCCTATCTATCGGATCTGATACACCCATATGTCCCTCCACGTACTTTGAGGTCAGAGGACCGGGTACTTTTAACAGTTCCAGAAAATAGAAAATAGAAAATAAACCAGGTCTGTTCTTACAGATATCTGGGTGTCCACCTAGATAATCTGTTCAAGTGGGAAATTCATGTTAACATGTTGTGCTCCCGTCTACAGCAGAGACTGTACTTTTTACGCAGACTCAGAGTCTTTGGGGTTAACAAGAAGCTCATGTTTTTATTCTATCAGGCCGTACTGGAAAGCATCATCAGGTTTGGGATGTCAGCGTGGTATGGCAATCTTTCTGTGCAACTTAAATCTAAACTTCATCGTATGGTACAAACTGCAATGAAGGTGATAGGAAGAACTGATAACTTCTCCCTGCAGTCTATCTATGATGAGTCTGTCCTCAGACTAGCACGGAGGGTACTGTCTGACCCCGCTCACATCCTGAACTCACAATACGAACTGTTACCATCTGGCAAACGGTTTAGAGTCCCTGCTTTTAGACTTAACCGATTTAAAAATTCTTTTATCCCCACATCGATCAGATTGTTAAATAAAGTAGGTATATAGTAAGTTTTCCATGATGCTGCTGATGCTCTGGTCTGATTGTTGTTTCATTTACTGCTGGATGTATGTGGGAATGTGCAAAATGTGTTTTTATTGAGCATTGAATGGTCTTATTGAGCAATGTGTGTTTTTAAAAGCAATGTGTTTTTAACTGAGCAATAGGTTTTTATTTTATATGCTTTTAAATTGTTTTGTGTTCATGTGACTGTATTGTTGGTAGAAGTGTTGTTTGGCGTACGATGTCCAAGACAAATTTCCCCTTGGGGACAATAAAGTATATATCTATCTATCTATCTATCAGAAACTCGCCTTAAGCGCAGGGGTGACAGGGCGTTCTCTGTAGCAGGCCCAAGACTCTGGAACGAGTTACCGCTGCTCATCAAACAGGCCCCCTCCCTCTCAGTTTTCAAATCCCGGTTAAAAACTCACTACTATTTTGTTGCTTTTAACACCCGCTGATTGGTGTTTGATCGTTTTATTTTTGATCTGCAATGTTTTTATGTTTTTCGTGTTGTACTTCATTGTCTATGTTGCCTGTTGCTTGTTTGTTTGTTCAGCACTTTGGTGTGGACTTGTTCCTGTTTTAAGTGCTTTATAAATAAAATGGTATAGTATGGTATGGTAGGTCCAAGACATGTACCTGCCCTCTACATGGGGCAGCCCACACCCAAGCCCAGGAGGTAGGCCTATTCATTCTAGGCTGGAGAGTAGCTGACATCCAAGATCCGGCCCAACCACCGCCCCGCCGACAGGACAGGACACCCGAGCCCAAGCAGCCCTAGGGAGAGCGCAATGCCAGTCCCTCCCACGGCGAACCCCCAGGCCCGAACCATCCCATAGTCCAGGACAACCCCCGACGGCCCACCTCCAGAATGCCCGCCAGGCAACCAGGGGGGTGAGAGAAAAAAAAGAAGAAAAAAAAGATTATTTTTTAACAAATCTAGACCCCGACATACACACCCCCGTCCCCAAATGTGCTGTTGGTGTGTGTTGCTGTAAAGTGCATTTAAAAAGGGAAGAGAAGGAGCAAAGGCTGGCATAATGCCAGTTTCCCCTCCACTCCAACTCTAACCCAGGCCCGTATTGTCTAAATGCATAATTGTGAGTGAGCATAGGCACGGGGGACGAGAGTGTTGTCATCCCGCCACCCATAACCATAGTGCTCACCCCAATTCCTAAATGTGAATTTTATGAGGATGTTTATGAGTGAATGTCTAAAGTGTATAATAAAATTGAGTCCCAGGTGGTTCTGAACAACAGAGATGTAAAAACGTTGCAGCACACCCGAGTCTCAAAATCCCTACATGTATTAATTTGAGATGAAGAGGGCGGAGGTGCGTGGTGAGGGATGGGGAGAAAATAACTGCAGGAACAAATGCTCCAGCAGCGAGTCAGCTCCCCCGTTGACCCTACAACCCCCCCAGCTCGTCAAGGTCCACCCCATGAGCGAGGCATAGAAAACAACTCTCCGACCGCCAGGCCATTGAGCCAAAGACCAGAGAGGGACACGGCCACGAGGGCAGCCAGAAGCAGAACCAACAGCCCACATCCACCAGGGCCGCCCAGACCCCCGCTAACTGCAGTCAGCCTGCCACCCAAGAGGACACAAGATCCCACTTGGACGACACGGCCAAGAGCGCCAGCCCAACCGCCGACAGAGCCAGGAAGCACCGAGAGCGGGCCCCAAGCTGGGCCCGCACACCGGCCATGCTTAGTCCCAGACCATCATCAAGGACATCTACTTAGTCCCCACCCCAGAAGAAATACTACACCCACCCTTCATATTAACAACTTTCAGAACACATAACACACTAGACACCCAGGCTGGGTCACACGGCCCCCTCCCATGAGCCACCAGTCACACTCCCAGACACCCAACCCCCTAGTACATGAACCCCCAACCCACCAGCGAGCCGAGGGCCCTCGGCCAGAGCCGGGCACCAGAGCGCCAGCCAGCCCATATCCCGGTGGCCCGCCTGCCAGAGCCCAAGACCCCCGATCCCCACCAGGCCCAAGCCCGGGGACGACACGTCCCAGAATCCCTAGCTCCTGGTGCCCACCCCGAAACCACCCCAGCACAGCTGGGTCACCGACCGACGACCCATGACCGCCGTCCCTGACCACCCGAGGGCCCACATGCTACCCCCAGCAGACATCCCCCAGAACCCCCCGGTCCTCCCCAGGTCGAAGGCAGTGTCCTCCCCGCCCAAACAGCCCCAACCCCCCGGCGCCCCAAACCCCAACCTCCCCCCACACCAGCCCCAATGCCCCACAAGGCCAGATCCCAGACCCCCCACCCTCACTACGTAACGGAGCCGATCAAAGAATGCCAGATAGATTGATCCGATGTGTCGGCAGATGCTGTTTCAAGACTAATATAGTCTAACAGAAGATTTTTATACTGATTAATGCTAAGATTATTTTTATTTTTCCAATTCAGGAGTATGGTTTTCTTTGCGATGCATAAGGCAATGAAAAGCATACAGGATCTATTATTTTCTAGTATAACATCTTCAAAGATACCCAATAAGCAAACAGATGGAGAGAGAGAGGGATATTACATTTCAAACATTTAGACAAGTCTTCACATACCTGTACACAGAACCTCTGAACGGGTGGACAGAACCAGAGTGCGTGAATATAGTCATCAGGTATATTTCCTTTGCACTGTGAGTAGTTGTTAGATGGTGTAAAACCCATTTTAAACATTCGCTGACCTGTATAATGTACTCTATAGAGAACCTTATATTGGGCCTCATGCAAGAACCGTTCGTACGCACAGATTTGTTCTTAAACTGTGCGTACGAGCGATTTAGGATCATTTGTGGCATTCAACAATGTTTTCGTATCCTAAGATTTTTTTCAGATACGAACAAAATTTACGTGTGGTCCGGACCTGTCGTATATTTTACGAGGAGTCGGTCCGCTGTTATCCAGATGGATTTCCTTCACTAATAACTTCATATTTCGTTATTTAGAAAATATTTTGGGTTTAAAAAAATCACGCACCATAATTATTCTTGACAATAGGTTATTCTTTTTGAATTAGAATTATAATTTTAAGTTTAATTTGTCTGGTGTGTCGCGCAGGCTTCAGTGAGTCGTGCGCTCCCTTCATCAAAGCCCTCCTCAAATTACACCCAGGTACATAAAATTCCCATACACCGCCGCAGAACAAGTACAAATTAAGACTGATTTTCATGCTATTGCTGGACTGCCAATAAACACCATCGGAGCAATAGACTGTACACACATACGGATCAAAGCACCTTCACCTGACGCATTCCCATTCCTCAATCGGAAGCAATACCACTCCATAAATGTCCAAATTATATCTGATTCGAAATATAACCTGCAGAATGTGGTTGCGCGATGGCCTGGAGGAGCGCGCATGACTCATTTGTGCTGCAAAACATGTTGGCACGCGTCTTGCGCAGCATGGCATTTATTTTTCCATCCATCTCGGTAACGCAGACTTTTCCTGTGCACCTCCTGTCATAGAGCACAGTGCTGCGGCGAGACGTTTTTTTGAAGCCATTTTCAGATCAAACCATTAGCAGGTAGCGGTGCGCGACAGCTCTTCTGAATAAGTGAAACTATAATGTAACACATTTGTTTACACTAAAATTAAAAATATTTGACCATCCGACACTTGCGGTGGGGTGGGGGGGGTAGCGGTGCGCGACAGCGCGACTGAGAGCAGAACTTCAATCTCCAAACGCGTAAAGTTCTTCTTTTTACTTCTCGATGTTGTATGAATGGACACTTCCTGCTGTCAGAGGCAGGAAAGTAGCCTTATATGGTGTTTTGAGGGGTGGGAATTATGTAAATAACCTCCCCGCGTGCACGCGCAGGTGGATCTAACAGGTGGAATTCATCATGTTTGCGCAACTCATTTACACACTTTTCCTGAGGATAGAAGAGTTTGGTGAACCTGACGTGGCATGTTCGTACGAACGCTTCGTGCGGCGACGTGCGGGAGGCGCACGGGGGTCGACGTGGGACGCTCGGTGATCCTTGGCACGCGGCCGGCTCTCGGAACTTTGTACCCAGCGGCGTGGCGGTCCTGCTCGGCCGTCCCGCCGCAGCCCCCGAGTACCCGCGTACTCGTCCGCGACCCGTCCGGGCGGTGAGTTTGAAGCCGCTTTATTTTAATTTAACCAATTTGTGTTGTTGCATTTAATATTATAATTCTAATTCAAACAGAATAACCTATTGTCAAAAATCATTATGGTGCGTGATTTTTTTAAACTCAGAATGTTTTCTAAATAACGAAATATAAAGTTATTAGTGAAGAAAATCCATCTGGATAACAGCAGACTGACTGCTCGTAAAATATACGACAGGTCTGGACCACACGTAAATTTTGTTCGTATCTGAAAAAAATCTTAGAATACGAAAACATTGTTGAATGCCACAAATGCTCCTAAATCACTCGTACGCACAATTTAAGAACAAATCTGTGCGTACAAACAGTTCTTGAGTGAGGCCCATTATGGGTCTCATGCAAGAACATGTTCGTATTTTTATCCTAAATTTCTCTTACTTTTGTTCGTACGAAGCGTTCGTACGAACATGCCACGTCAGATTCAACAAACTCTTCTATCCTCAGGAAAAGTGTGTAAATGAGCTACGTACGTATGATGAATTCCACCTGTTCTATCCACCTGCGCATGCACGCGGAGAGGTTATTTACATAATTCCCACCCCTCAAAACACCATATAAGGCTACGTTTCCTGCCTCAGAGAGCAGGACGTGTCCGTTCATAAAATGACAAAGTTATAAAGTTATAACTTTATAAGTTTATTACGGGTGCGGAGATAAAAGTTCTGCTCTCTGAGATCGAGAAAAGAAAATCTGTCCTTATTAGCAGCGTCACTCATGAGATTAAAGGACCAGCTAAAGCCATAGAATGTTTGTTTATAATAAATGTGGACCTTAAAATATACACACGTCCTGGTGGCGTTTTTTTCCTTCTTTCTTTAGATTATGTATTCATTCCAGATTAAAAAGACTTTATGCTTTATTTCTTGTTGTATTGTAAATAGTTTTCTTGTGTTTTTTAAATCTGGAATTAACTAAACAAAGAAAAAAAAAAGTTGTCCCATGTGGGAATTGAACCCATAAGGTCCGGAACGGCGAGGCAACGCTCATCTCATTGAGCTATCGGAGCTCTATGACTGTGTAACGACCCTGTGTTTGGTTCTGCTTTGGGTCCAAGTATTTCTGTGTATTTGTTCAGTTGTACTGTGTTCTGTTGAGCTGTTGTGATTCTGTTGTCCCCCGCCCTCATGTGTTGGACTGGTCGTGGGGACAGGAGAGGGGTAGGAGCAGGGAGGAGGGACCGGAAAAAGAGAGACGAAGAAGAGCCAGAGAGTGTGTTGTTGTTAGCAGGCAGCTAGCAGTGTGTTCGCTCGCGTGTGTACCACGTTTCTTTTGAGGCGTGAGCTACAGCCTCGGTAATAGCAGCTCTTCCCTGTTTTGGAATAAACCCCGTTTGGCTGGACTCCGTCTGCTGTGTTGGCGTCATTACATTGGTGTCAGAAGTAAACCAACGCTATCGAGCTGAGTGAGTACTACGGGCCTCCACCCGCGACATCAGCGTCATGGACGGAGCGCTCGCCCAGGTGAAAATTAAAGCGGAGGGAATGGAGGACGAAGAGGCTCGGAGAGAGGGGTTCACTAAAATAACTCAGGCGACGGCTGCTCCGCACAGCTCTGCAGCGAGCATGGCTGCCGAAGCAGGACTGAAGACCGGCGGGGGGGCGGGTCCGTCGACGCCATTTTCTCCAAGCGCGCCAAAAGATTCACATGGCGGCAGCCATGACAGTTACGACAGCGTCGTCCAAAACGTCACCGTCCCGTTGAAGACGCCCAAGTACTCTGGTAGGTCCAGCTGGGAGGCCTTCCATGCACAGTTTGAGCTGCTGGCTCATGCAGGGAGGTGGACAGCAGAGCATAAAGCCCTGCAGCTGGCTCTCTGCCTACAAGAAGATGCACTGGACTGCTTGTTATTGTTAAGCTCAGAGGACAGAAAAGACTATGATGCACTAGTCAGAGCTTTAAAGAGGCGGTTTGGACAATGTGTGCAACCAGACATTTTTAAAAATAAACTCTGCAACAGGAGCAGGTTGCCGGGTGAACCCCTACGTGAACCCCTAGGTGGCCGATCTATCACCCACCCTGTGTGGGTAGCAGAGGTGCAGGACATGTGCATATTGGGGCTGGACTTTTTAAGGGCTGCGGGGTGCCAGTTGGATTTGGGTGTGGGGACATGGAGCTTCAAGGAGGGCCCTCTCATTCCACTGTTGCCCGCAGCTCCTGAACACACCCCCACGGGTCCTGTGGCCTGCTACACAGAACCACAGATTGCAGCTGTCGAGCACATCCCACCTCAGCCCAGCCAGATTGCTGCCACCATGGCTCCCGCACCTGCAAGCCCTATGCACCCAGTGTGGGTGCCTCAGGAGACTGAAGACGCTGCGGAGACCTTGGTGCGGAAGATCTGG
>JBBPBX010000227.1:2234-34505 GCA_038048925.1 Garcialebias charrua
AAATGTTATGGTACATTTGTTTATTTAACAGGACATTTACATTTATTTATTTCATGATGTATTTATTATTAGATTTTTTTTTTACATTCCACCCCCCATAGTTTTCGAGTTTCAGTGGAAGAAGACAAACAGAAGCATAACGGACACTTTACGTTGAGCAGAACGAGCCTCACGTTAACGGGAGCTGCCTTGGTCACGTCCCTCAGAGTGAACCAAACGTCTCTCAGAGTGGACCAAACATCCCTCAGAGTGAACCAAATGTCTCTCAGAGTGAACCAAACATCCCTCAGAGTGAACCAAACGTCTCTCAGAGTGGACCAAACGTCTCTCAGAGTGGACCAAACATCCCTCAGAGTGAACCAAATGTCTCTCAGAGTGAACCAAACATCCCTCAGAGTGAACCAAACGTCTCTCAGAGTGGACCAAACGTCTCTCAGAGTGAACCAAACGTCTCTCAGAGTGAACCAAACATCCCTCAGAGTGAACCAAACGTCTCTCAGAGTGGACCAAACGTCTCTCAGAGTGGACCAAACGTCTCGCAGAGTGGACCAAACATCCCTCAGAGTGAACCAAATGTCTCTCAGAGTGAACCAAACATCCCTCAGAGTGAACCAAATGTCTCTCAGAGTGAACCAAACATCCCTCAGAGTGAACCAAACGTCTCTCAGAGTGGACCAAACGTCTCTCAGAGTGAACCAAACGTCTCTCAGAGTGGACCAAACATCCCTCAGAGTGAACCAAACGTCTCTCAGAGTGGACCAAACGTCTCTCAGAGTGGACCAAACGTCTCTCAGAGTGGACCAAACATCTCTCAGAGTGGACCAAACGTCTCTCAGAGTGGACCAAACGTCTCTCAGAGTGGACCAAACGTCTCTCAGAGTGGACCAAACGTCTCTCAGAGTGGACCAAACGTCTCTCAGAGTGGACCAAACGTCTCTCAGAGTGGACCAAACGTCTCTCAGAGTGGACCAAACGTCTCTCAGAGTGGACCAAACGTCTCTCAGAGTGGACCAAACGTCTCTCAGAGTGGACCAAACGTCTCTCAGAGTGGACCAAACGTCTCTCAGAGTGGACCAAACGTCTCTCAGAGTGGACCAAACGTCTCTCAGAGTGGACCAAACGTCTCTCAGAGTGGACCAAACGTCTCTCAGAGTGGACCAAACGTCTCTCAGAGTGGACCAAACGTCTCTCAGAGTGGACCAAACGTCTCTCAGAGTGGACCAAACGTCTCTCAGAGTGGACCAAACGTCTCGCAGAGTGGACCAAATGTCTCTCAGAGTGGACCAAACGTCTCTCAGTGTGAACCAAACGTCTCTCAGAGTGGACCAAACATATCTCAGAGTGGACCAAACATCCTCAGAGTGGACCAAACGTCTCTCAGAGTGGACTAAACATCTCTCAGATTGGACCAAACGTCTCTCAGAGTGGACCAAACATCCCTCAGAGTGGACCAAACGTCTCTCAGAGTGGACTAAAAATCTCTCAGATTGGACTAAACGTCTCTCAGAGTGGACCAAACGTCTCTCAGAGTGAACCAAACGTCTCTCAGAGTGGACCAAACATCCTTCAGAGTGGACCAAACGTCTCTCAGAATGGACTAAACATCTCTCAGATTGGACCGAACGTCTCAGAATGGACTAAACAGCTCTCAGAGTGAACCAAACATCTCAGATTGAACCAAACGTCTCTCAGAGTGGACCAAACGTCTCTCAGAGTGGACCAAATGTCTCTCAGAGTGGACCAAACGACTCTCAGTGTGAACCAAACGTCTCTCAGAGTGGACCAAACATCTCTCAGCACAGATGGACATGAAAGAACCGTCTGATGTACCGGAGTGTTCACCTGCTGCTCCTCCTGGACCGGGCCCTCGCAGCGTCTGACCATGAAAACCCAACAGAACTCCATCGACTCCCTGTGTTGGGCTTGTTCTGGTTCTGATCCGTTTTTGTGACCTTTGCTGTTTAACAGCTGCTCGTTTGGACGAAATGTGACAACAGAAGCAGCAAAAAGTCTTCAAGTCCTCACAGACCTGAAGCTGCACAGAAACAGCTGCTGATGTTTGAAAATAAAACAATTTAAAACAGCTGTTTTAAAACTCAGGCAAGTGATTTTTAATTATTCTTGACAACACTTTTAAATTTAACTCTTTCCTTGCTGCCTGGCTGATGAACAGAGCTGCACAGCTGCAGAAGCAGAGAAAGGTAAACAGCTGGGCTCTGGCAGGTTTCTCCACCTGCGTTCCAATTATTCCTCAGCGTGACGGACTCGCCTCTTCCTGCAGCAATAAGGGGATGTGATGGGAGGCGAAGCCATCAGAGGTCAGGCGTGATGTGAGAGGATGAAGTGTTTGTGGGTCTGAAACCCCGTTAGGCCTAATAGCCAATTAGTGAGGTGAATGTCAGCTCGTTGTTTTCAGGACTGTCGCCGCAGCCTCTGATGTGTGAGGAGCAACTCTGGATGTGCTGGAGCTCCAGAGGCTGCGCTCGCTCAAACATGGGCCGATTCTCATCCATTTATTTTACATGTAAAGAAACGCTCAAAGCCTCGTGCTGTGATGATTCATCACCCTGATGGAGAAGAGCAGAAAAATAAGAGTTTCAATTCAGCCTTGTACTTTTTTAAATTATTATTATTATTTTGTAAAAGTAACTCTTTTTGCATGTGTTCTGTTACTTTAGCTGTTCATACAGCATTATTTTCAGCTCATTCGGCCAATAACTTTCGTTTTTGTATCTTTTATGCTTTTTAAAAATATTTAGCTTGATTTGCAAATATTTCCCACAAAAAAATACATTGAAATATTTTTATTTCCTTCAAATCATTGTTTGTTTTTACTTGATCTGTTTTTGTCTTGTACTTTCAGCTGAAGGATTGCTTTTTGCTACCTTTGTTTTTCAGTTAGCCTCATGCTATTTTTAGCCTTTAGTTAGCCTTTGGTTACTTTTTACTTTTCGTTAATATTTTTCCAGGTTTAGCTAGCAGTTTGCCATCAGGTTTTAGCTATCATTCAGGTACTTTTAGCTTTTAGCTGGCACTCTGCTATTTTAGCTTCATCATTTTAGTTTCAAGCTGCTAAAGGCTAGTCCGACTGAAGCCAGAACAAACTGGGTTACCACCATATTTAAACATCTCCAGCCTTTTATAGTTGTTCATGCAAACAATGGTTTTAAACTTTTACATATTTCCAGAAAAAAAATCCTTGGATTATTTGCAAATAGCAGCAGCAGCTAGCTGTATCACATCCAGTGCAATCTTAGAATATGATACAAATTTTAACATAAATAGTCTGAACCTGAAGAGACTCGAGCTGTTTGACGACCAGATCAGCCATTAACTCGTCCATCAGATCAAAGATGAAATGTTTTCACAGCTAAAAAGATTTTCTGGAACTTTTCCACAAAACTTCAAAATATCAGAACTATTCCTTTAAAATCTTCCCAGCTCATTTTATCAAAATAAAAGCACAGATAAGTGACTGTAGCTGCTCGTTTGTCAATAAAACTACAGGAAGACTACAAGGTTGAACTTTATGTCTCCTGAACCGTCTTCTGAACCGCTCTGCTCGATCGTCAGTTTGTAAAGTTGAACTTCTTTAAATGAAACACCTTGGTTCATGGCTCTGAGGGTTCGTTGTCGTGTCGCTGTAGCCTCGAGGTGGTACCCAACACCAATCACACACCGGGTCCTGCTCAGGCCCAGGAGCCATGACCCACTGGAGCGCGACTCGGACTCGAGGTCGTCCGAGGATCAATGAGTGGATTACCGGTATTGATGAGTCAGCAGTCCCACGCCTGTGATCCTGTTCCTCCTCATCATTTAGCGACTCGAGCTGCTCCTGAATGCTCCGAGCTTTTTTTTTTTTTTTACAACAGGCCCTACAGTTAATCTAAATGTCCCATTCTATTTGGAGTTTAACTCTGGTTTAACTTTTCAAAACATTTGAGTCAAAGTCAAAGTCAAAGTCAACTTTATTGTCAGATCTGCAATATGTACTGTACAGGACATACACAGGACCGAAATTGCGTTTCTCTCAGTCCCTCGGTGCAACAGTAAACATCTAAACATTGAAACACTGAAACATATAATAATAGACATAAGCATAAAATAGTAAAACTAACACTGTCCTGAGTTTTTTGCATAGTGGTATAAGAGTATGAAAATTTACACCAACTCTAAAACTAAAACATTAAACATTTAATGAACATAATACTGTCCTGAGTTTTTGCATACTAGTATAAAAAAGAGTATAAAAAGTATAACTAAAATAAACTAAAGGTTTCTAGCATTGACATTTGCAAAGTGGCAAAGCAGCGTATGAGTTAATGTACACAGTATATGTATGAGGTAGTAGTTGATGTTGTTATAGAGGCAAAAAGTGGCATATGCAGTAAGGCACATTGGGCATCCCTAAGTAAGACCGTTCAGAGCACACTGTATATGTATCAGCAGTGGTGTAGATATTAGAGTAGTGTAAATGTAAACAGTAGTAATTACATGTAAGCAGTAGTAATAAAAGTAAACAGTATTAATAAATGTAAACAGAGAATGTAAACAGTATTATGATTATAGGCAGTGATGTAATACAAACATTAGTGCAAGTATGAGAAGTAGTGCAAACTGTATGAGCACATGACCGAGAGTTTAGTGAATAAACCGTTTGATGACACAGAGTCCAGTGTTAAAATCTTTGTGTTGTGTGGTAATGTGTGAGAAAGTTTTAGTGTTAAGGCAGTTCAAATGGGAGGGGGGGCAGAGCAGGCAGAGTGTTTAGCATCCTGACTGCCTGATGAACAGAGCTGTAGTTTGACTGTAGTTCAAAGAAAATCACAGGTGAAATACATTAACATCTTTTCAAATTGGTTTAAAAATTATTTTATTTTATTATCTGTGTCAGTAAACTTGCTCTACTTTTGTCTTTTTCTGTTGCTTTTAGCTTTTAGCTGGTGTTTTTTTGGTACTTTGGCCGATAGTCTTTTGCTGCTTTAAGCAAGGTGCTATATTTTTTTAGCTTAGTTAGCGTTTCACTGGGAGTGGTGGCGCAGAGGTTAGAGAAGGTGGGCCTGTGATGATGATCGCTGGTCCGACTCCCTGTAGCCTACCAACAACATCAAAATGTGAGTGGAAAAGGTGAAACACCCACACCTGCCTCCACTCTCATTTGTCCCACTCTGGGCCCTTGAGCAAGGCCCTTAACCCCCACCATCTGCTCCTTCGGGGACCCTAGAATGTAGCTCTGCTCCACACAGAGGGCTGTGGTAGCTCAGTGGCCTGTGGTTGTGTCAGGAAGACCATCCAGCGTAAAAATAAAAACCAAGTCTACAATTGATTTAGCTCGCTGTGGCGACCCCTGAAGAAGGGAGCAGCCGACAGAAGAAGAAAAAAGTTAGCATTTCACTACTTTTAACTATGTGGATACTTTTACTGCTACATTTTTTAGATCTTAACTAGTCTGTTGCAACTGTTAGCTTGTGTATTATTCTTTTTAGCTTGCCTTTTGTAACTTTTGCTTTTTAGCTAGGCTATTGCTACTTTTACATTTGATCTAGAGTTGTGCTATGTTTAGCTAGCATTTAGCTACTTGCAACATTTAGCTCACTTTTTACTACTTTGACTTTTTAGCCAACATTTTGCTGCTTTTAGATTTTGCCTTTTGCTAAATCTAACTTTTAGCTAGCCTTTTGCAGTTTTAATTTTTTTTAGGTAGCATTTTTCTTTTAGCTAAAAAAAAGCTACTTTTGGTTTTGGCTAGCATTGTGCAATATTTAGCCAGTGTTTATTTTTTAAGGATTTTGCTAGGTTCTGCTGTATTGTTTTCTTTAGCTTGCAGTTTCAGCTAATTCAGCAAATTTCAGCAGTCGTTCAGCTTATATGCAGAAAATGTGGCGGGAGATAATCATTCGTTCATGGCTGACTTTGACAACGGTCTTCAGCTTTTTCTTCTTCACATGGACCCGGCAGTGAATCCTTCTGAGCTGTTTTCTCGGCTGCAGAAAAACAAATGTTCGATTCTTATCAGGATTATCAGCTAAATCAGCTCGAAACCCTTCAAAGCTTCGTTTCTGTCTGCAAAATGGCCGCTTGCTGTAAATGTCACCACAGATTTTGTTTGGGCGTATTAATGAATTACGAATCTTTGCTGACGCAGCAGCAACATTCACCGAGAAGATTAATGGATGTTTAATGGTCCCCGTGGAGAAACTGGACGTCGTGGCATTAACATTTTCACTTTTGACATTTTCAGCAACAATCCCTCGCTGCTTTTCTATTATTCATGCAAAACACGTAAAAAAAAACTCCCATAAATCAGTGAACTGTGTGAATGGTAGTAAATCACTGCTTACCACTTGTTACAAGGCCTATTAGACCAATTCTGTGTTGTTAAAGAGTTCCCCCTCGGTAGGTTGAAACCTTTTAATAAAACTCAGAATGGAGGCCGGCCTCGTGGCGCTGCACGCCAACGAGCTGTTTCTGGATCAGTGTCCGTGGCTGCTCGTTCCCTAACAGATCCATTAGGATTCAGAGCACTTTCCAACATGGCCGTCAGCTATGTTAACAGCTCAGGGCTCCTCCGGGCTCGGTGCAGACGGGAGTGCAGCAGGAAACGAGTCACTTATTGACTTACATGCTTCCTGCACGCAGAACGAGATGCAGCGTGTTTACAGCGTCACACCTTGAACCTGCAGGAGATGTTGACTGACTGCAGAGTAGCTGCGAGGTGCAGGAGGGACGTTGTCAAGGAGAACTGACAAGAAGTTCATCCTGTGGTTCTGGTCCTGGAGGGGAACAACTGGTTCTGCTCCCGTCCTTCAGAAGATGTTCTCTAATGAAACATTAGAACATGTAACGACACAACAAGAAGCTTCAACGTCTGGAGTTCAGAGGAAATGAACCGGATCATGGAGGTGAGGAGGAACGAAACATTTCAGGAGACGCTCGAGTTGGTGAGAGCCGAGCGTTCCTTGAAGGAATGCACATCACCCTCTGCAGCCATGTTAAAATATGAAGGAATGCATATCACCCTCTGCAGACATGTTAAAATATGAAGTAATGCATATCACCCGCTGCAGCCATGTGGAAATATGAAGGAATGCTTATCACCCGCTGCAGCCATGTTGAAATATGAAGGAATGCTTATCACCCGCTGCAGCCATGTTGAAATATGAAGGAATGCTTATCACCCGCTGCAGCCATGTTGAAATATGAAGGAATGCTTATCACCTGCTGCAGCCATGTTGAAATATGAAGGAATGCACATCACCCTCTGCAGCCATGTTGAAATATGAAGGAATGCATATCACCCTCTGCAGCCATGTTGAAATATGAAGGAATGCATATCACCCGCTGCAGCCATGTTGAAATATGAAGGAATGCTTATCACCCGCTGCAGCCATGTTGAAATATGAAGGAATGCTTATCACCCGCTGCAGCCATGTTGAAATATGAAGGAATGCTTATCACCCGCTGCAGCCATGTTGAAATATGAAGGAATGCATATCACCCGCTGCAGCCATGTTGAAATATGAAGGAATGCACATCACCCTCTGCAGCCATGTTGAAATATGAAGGAATGCACATCACCCTCTGCAGCCATGTTGAAATATGAAGGAATGCACATCACCCTCTGCAGCCATGTTGAAATATGAAGGAATGCACATCACCCTCTGCAGCCATGTTGAAATATGAAGGAATGCATATCACCCGCTGCAGCCATGTTGAAACATGAAGGAATGCACATCATCTTCTGCAGCCGTGTTGAAATATGAAGGAATGCACATCACCCGCTGCAGCCATGTTGAAACAGGAAGGAATGCACATCACCCGCTGCAGCCATGTTGAAATATGAAGGAATGCTTATCACCCGCTGCAGCCATGTTGAAATATGAAGGAATGCTTATCACCTGCTGCAGCCATGTTGAAATGTGAAGGAATGCACATCACCCTCTGCAGCCATGTTGAAATATGAAGGAATGCACATCATCTTGTAATGTAATTTACCGCAGTAATTTAAAATTGTCACATCTGTCTTCTCATAATTTTTCTTCTTTTGAATGTTTGGCCTTCAACTTCAAAGCCCCACTCCTGATGAACGTTATATTGATTTATAGACCTCCCAAACCGCATGTTTCATTTAACTCAGAAATGCATGACCTCCTCACTTTTTTCTGCACCTCCCCTGTAAAAACTATTTTTCTTGGCGATCTAAATATCCACATGGACAATTCCTCTTCCCCTCTGGCTACAGATTTTAAGTCTCTTTTGGAATCTCTCAACCTCACCCAACATGTGGACGCCCCTACGCACAACAGGGGGCATACTCTGGATTTGGTGATTACAGACACTGTACTCAATAACTTGTCTGTATATGACCTGGGTGTCTCAGACCACAGGGTCATCTCCCTGGAAGTGCCTTCAACTTCGCCTGCTTCTAACCCAAAACGACCTATCCAGTTCCGTGACTATAAAAACATTTCCCCTGATGTTTTGTCTGCTGATCTTCACGCCCTGACCGCTGTCAATCACTCATCTGCAGATGACTCTGTGGATTATTACAACCAATCTCTCCAGGAGCTTCTGGACCTACATGCTCCCTTGAAGTCAAGACTGGTGTCTTTCTCCCGTTCAGCCCCTTGGTACACTGGTGAGCTGCGCAGGATGAAGGCAACTGGCCGTGCTATTGAGAGACGTGTAAAATCATCTGGTCTCTCGGTACATAAGCAAGCGTACAAAGAACATCAGAAAGCGTACGCCTATTCTCTTAAAGAAGCACGCTCCAAATATTATTCCAACATCATCAACACCTGCCCTGGAAACTCTAAACAGCTCTTCTCCACAATCACTCATCTGCTTAATCCCATTAAACAAACTCATGATGTCTCTGTTCAAAAATGCAACCTGTTCCTTTCGTCATTTAAAAACAAAGTTGACACTATCAGATCTCAGCTCCACAACCTCCCTGTTCTTAGTGTGCCATCTACCCGTCTGCTTTCTGGGATCCTGAGCAGCTTTGATGAAGTCGTTCAGAGTGAGGTGGAGAGACCATCCTCAAGAAAATGAAGCCTTCATCCTGCGCCCTGGATCCCTTCCCCTCGTCTCTCATAAAATCCAATCACTCTGCAATAAGCCCATTAATCACACAAATAATAAACAAGTCTCTACAATCTGGTCATGTTCCACTGCCTCTAAAAACTGCCATCATTAGGCCTCTTCTGAAAAAATCTAATTTGGATCCCGACATTTTTTCTAATTACCGCCCAATTTCCCACCTCCCATTTCTGTCCAAAGTGCTGGAGAAAGCAGTTGCTGCTCAGCTGCAGGACCACCTACAGCAACACTCTCTGTATGAGAAGTTCCAGTCTGGATTCAGAGCAGCTCACAGTACTGAGACTGCATTGCTGAGAGTTACAAATGATGTCCTCATGGCTGCTGACACTGGTTCTCCCTCCATCCTTGTCCTCCTTGACCTCACTGCAGCCTTCGACACTGTGGACCATAGTATCCTCCTCCACCGTCTTCATGTGGAGGTCGGTCTCTGTGACACTGTCCTGGACTGGTTCAAATCTTTCCTCTCCGATAGGCTGGAATGTGTTAGCCTTGGCAATGCCACTTCCCAGACAGTCGGTGTCTCCTGTGGTGTCCCTCAGGGGTCAGTTCTGGGGCCCCTGCTGTTTTCCCTCTACATGCTGCCTTTAGGTCAAATTATTAATCAGTTCAACATTTCTTTTCACTGCTATGCCGACGACACACAGCTTTACATCAGGACTGGAACATCATCATCATCCCTATCTCCGTCTTCACTCACTGTTCTCTCTGCCTGCCTGGAGGAAATAAAGGCATGGATGAATCAGAACTTTCTTCAATTAAACTGCTCGAAGACTGAGGCCATATTGATTGGCACCCCTCACCAGATACAAACATCAACTTTAACAACAATCTCCTTCTCTGGTCAAGACATCCCCCTCTCCACCTCTGTTACAAATCTTGGAATAAAAATGGACTCTCATCTTACATTTGAAAATCACATTAAGCATCTGTTTAAAACCTGCTTCTTCCATCTTCGAAACATCTCCAGACTTCGCCCATCTCTGACTTTTCCTGATGCTGAGAAACTCGTCCATGCCTTTGTCTCCTCCAGGCTCGACTACTGCAACTCCCTGTTTATTGGTATCCCTGGCAAAAACCTTCAGAAACTTCAATACATTCAAAACAGTGCAGCAAGGATTCTGTTGAGAGTTCGTAAATTTGAACATATTACACCCATTCTCCATAACCTCCATTGGCTTCCTGTCACCTACAGAATTCAGTACAAAACTGCTCTCATTACCCATCAATGCTTACACGGAACTTCACCTGACTATCTAAAGGACATTCTTGCACCATATTCATCCACCCGGTCTCTACGATCACAGAACAGTAATTTCCTTCATATTCCTCGGACCAAATTGAGGACCATGGGAGACCGAGCATTCTGTGTGGCTGCCCCCCGCCTGTGGAACTCCCTCCCTNCTCCATAACTTCCATTGGCTTCCTGTCACCTACAGAATTCAGTACAAAACTGCTCTCATTACACATCAATGCTTGCACGGCACTTCACCTGACTATCTAAAGGACATTCTTGCACCATATTCATCCACCCGGTCTCTACGATCACAGAACAGTAATTTACTTCATATTCCTCGGACCAAATTGAGGACCATGGGAGACCGAGCATTCTGTGTGGCTGCCCCCCGCCTGTGGAACTCCCTCCCTGACGACCTGAGAGCTCCACAGTCACTGGTTGACTTTAAAAGCAGCATAAAGACC
This sequence comes from Garcialebias charrua, assembly GCA_038048925.1. Classification (NCBI taxonomy): domain Eukaryota; kingdom Metazoa; phylum Chordata; class Actinopteri; order Cyprinodontiformes; family Rivulidae; genus Garcialebias; species Garcialebias charrua. Next base: position 13,035 of record JBBPBX010000227.1, read on the forward strand.
TTTCTTTTTAAGCAAGCCTATTCTGCCTCCACATGATTTTATCTTTGATCTTAGCTGATATCATTATTGATTTTACTTGATTTTATCACTTGTTTTATTTTATTTATTTTTTAAGCAAGCCTAATCTGCATCCACATGATTTTATCTTTGATCTTAGTCGATATTATTATTGATTTTATTTGATTTTATCACTTGTTTTATTTTGATCTTTGCTTTATTACACTTTGTAGCACTTTGAGATTTTTATTAATGAAAAGTGCATTATAAATGGAATTCATTATTATTATTACAGTATTATCTTCTGCAGCCATGTTGAAATATGAAGGAATGCATATCACCCGTTGCAGCCATGTTGAAACATGAAGGAATGCACATCACCCTCTGCAGCCATGTTGAAATATGAAGGAATGCATATCACCCTCTGCAGCCATGTTGAAATATGAAGGAATGCTTATCACCCGCTGCAGCCATGTTGAAATATGAAGGAATGCATATCACCCTCTGCAGCCATGTTGAAATATGAAGGAATGCATATCACCCTCTGCAGCCATGTTGAAATATCAAGAAATGCATATCACCTGCTGCAGCCATGTTGAAATATGAAGGAATGCACATCACCCTCTGCAGCCATGTTGAAATATGAAGGAATGCACATCACCCGCTGCAGCCATGTTGAAATATGAAGGAATGCACATCACCCTCTCTGCAGCCATGTTGAAATATGAAGGAATGCATATCACCTGCTGCAGCCATGTTGAATTATGAAGGAATGCTTATCACCCGCTGCAGCCTTGTTGATATAAGAAGGAATGCATATCACCCTCTGCAGCCTTGTTCATACAAGAAGGAATGCATATCACCCGCTGCAGCCATGTTGAAATATGAAGTAATGCATATCACCCTCTGCAGCCTTGTTGATATAAAAGGAATGCATATCACCCGCTGCAGCCATGTTCAGATATGCTGGTGAAGATTCTCAGTCGTCCAGGACATGATAAAATCAAAAAGGCGTTCAAGTTGTTCAAAGTCCAGTTGATCTTGTATTGAACGCCTTTTTGATTTCATGTTCAGATATGCATTCCTGCATATCTGAACATGGCTGCAGCGGGTGATATGCAGGAATGCATATCACCCGCTGCAGCCATGTTCAGATATGAAGGTGTTATTTATCATGAACATAAATTGTTCTCAGCCTGAAGTGACTCAGTGACCACCACATCTGTAAAGCTGCAGAGGTTAATGTTTGTTACTGTCAACAACAGGGCTATTCAACCAAACTGCTCAGGGGCTGAACATCCATCATCCATCATTCATCCATCATCCATAATTCATCCCTCCCTCCCGATGTACATCTGTGTTGCTGGTCCTTGTTTCCTGTGCGCAGTGGTTCAGTGGATCCTGTCGCCTCGTGCTGTAATGTTTCATCATTCATGGTTCTCAGAAGAACTCACTGAGCAGGAAAACATCTCCTCATCGTCCTCCGTGCAGAATAAAGGTCTGGAGTTACTGAGCAGTGGGACCAGAGCTGGTGCTAAACGTTCACAGACTGTGAGGCGTCAGATTTAAAGTCACGCTTTGACATCGGGTGAGAAAAAAAAATATATTTTTAGTTTTATAGTAAGAAAAATATCAACCTGAAGTATGATTGTAACATGATTTAAAAGTTTGATTCTTGAAAAACAAAATGTGCTACAAGAAGGCAAGACAACCCCCCCCCTTAACTTTCTGATGTAATCCAGTTTAAAGTATGACCCAGACTGCTCTGTCAGAACTCTGCTGGGTGATATGCATTCCTTCAATGAACGTTCACCCTTTAATTTGAACATGTCATTTGATCAATGTTTTGTGTTTAGGGAACAAGAATCGACTCGGACCAGTTGAATAATAATAATTAATTTGTCACATGTGTCATCTGTGTATGTTTCCCATACTTGACAGACGAAATTGGTCTTCTGCCTTTAACCCAACCACCTACCAGGTGGTGCAGCGAGCAGCCGTAGTCAGCGCTCGGGGAGCTGGAGAATTAGGTGTGCACTCATAGACACCCCAAGGTGTGTAGTGGCCGGGGCGCGAACCCGCGTCCTTCGGGTCCCAAGTCAAAAGCCTTAGCCACTACACCATCTTGGCTCCAAGCGAGGTATCTTCATCGCGAAGCTCTTCCTCGTTTGTAAAAACAGCTCGTGATCATTTAAAAAGCTGAAAATAAACGACTGCGTCACCGTCAGGGCAGAACAGAAACAACAGGATCTGTTTTTGATCCAAACAGAAAAGAGTGATTCTTCACCTTCACCAGTCACACGTGTTGAATGTGATGGCAGCTCCTGGGCCCAGGTGCACGTCCAGGCTTTTATTCATCTTCCTCTCCCTCACTTCTTTGAGTCTGACAGTTTTTAACCCAATTGTCTTTTCAGGCCTTTGCAGCCGGTGACATGTCCACTCCCCTCGCCTCACGCTGCTGCTGCTGCTGCCTTCATCCAATTTACCATGAAAGGAATCCAGACAGTCCAATAAATGCCTGGATGGAGCCTGTGGACCACTCCGGGCCTGGTGCACAAACAGCAGCTGGTATCTGCAGAGGGCTGCTGCTGCTGCACCTGATAAGGCCCATCGCCCAGGGACGGACCAGGCAGGTCCACGTGGCATCATTTCAAAGTAAAGAGTGCCCCCTGGTGCCCCTGAATGCAAAGCACACATCCAGGGAAACAAGTGGAAATAAATAAACAAGTGGAAAACTACTGAAGTAAACATGCCAGTGGTTGATTGAACTCAGGATGAACTATATCAAACTATAAAACCATAAAAAAACTATTAAAATCGCCTCGTTTGGTTGGACCTGGATCTTCCTCCACGCTTCGTACCGACGTCACCAATGACCATCATCGACGTTTGACCAGAATTAACACCACAGCACAAACGACCAGACTACCCGTTAATTTCTGCGCCAGATGTTTGTCGAGTTGAAGCCACAGCTTCTCCCAGATGTTCTTGAATGTGCAACATTTGACAAAAAGTCCTACTGCTGAGTGAAAGGCTAAAAATAGAAACAGAACTGTGTGTGTGTGTGTGTGTGTGTGTATGTGTGTATGTGTGTGTGTGTGTGTGTGTGTGTGTGTAAGCAGCTGCTCGTTTCTCAGAGAAGCAGCTTCTTTTTTTTTTTTTTTTGAGTGTGTGTGTGACAAATGGGGGCCCTCGGCTCCGTGTTACTGCAACAGCATCCGGCCTGCATTATTCATGAGGCCTGGAGACGTGGACCAGGCAGCAGCCAGAATGTCAACGTGCTGGAGAGCAGGGCATCTCCTCCATCTGAACCCTCTGATCAACAAGGAGCCAGGGCCTGAAGAGCAGCATCATGTCAGCAGTGCTGATCAAACATGAGATCAAGTCGTTTACACGAGACATGTTTAATAAAAAACACAGCAAGATGTGACTGATATCAGCCTGATCAATTACAGAGAATTGATCAAATTTAGTTTATCCTTCTACAGGTGTGCAGTGGAGAGAGCAAATAAATAGAATCAATCTACTGTATTTTTTTAGTACCAGTTATCTTAAATATTCCTAATATTAAAGGTCCTGAGTTGACTCCTAATGCATCTTAGCATATATAACATTTCACCATATAAATGTACCTTAAATGTTTTAATGTTAACAAGCTAGTAACTTGCAAGAGACTTTGTTTTCATTCTCCAGATCAATACAGTGTTAAAAATAGTAAAACACCACAAGTGACATTTAGTATATAAAATTATTAATGTCTGATCATTTGTTATAAGCAAATTAAAATAAATGTAGCATCATCAGAGTCCATACTGTACAATAACATGTACTGGCATGCTAACTCCACAAACAAACAAAGAAAAAAATAAACTCACTCACCAGTTGCCACTTTTAGAAACAGTCAGCTGAGCTGAAGGCTTTTATCACAAACAGACTCAGACAGAGACTCATTTTGTCTCTCTGTCTGTTACACAGGTGGTAGATTGGAAATAATCACTGCCGGTGTGTAGAGATGAAGGTGTTGTGTGGATTTTTTTCTGTAAAGAAAGTACAGAAGGCACATTATAATAATCAAAAAAGGCGTTCAATACAGGATCAACTGGACTTTAATTGTTGCAGAAAACGTTTCGACTTCTGTCCAGAAGTCTTTTTCAATTCTGGACAGAAGTTGAAACGTTTTCTGCAACAATTAAAGTCCAGTTGATCCTGTATTGAACGCCTTTTTTGATTTCATCATGTCCTGGACGACTGAGAATCTTCACCAGCACATTATAATAATGTATTTTTCTTTTAGCATTTTCCACATTGCTTGAAGTGCTTTGTGTACACATATGTAATCACATTTTAACTTTCTTAATACAACATAAATAATAATATCCAGGTTATTTCAATTGCATTCCATCCACAGTGATCTTTATAATATTAAAATTAAATTCAAATAATTATATAATCACTGTTTCATAACATGAAAAATTCAAACTATTTAATGCTTAAATCTTTCTGCTACTTGATTTATTTAAGTTTAGAGTGTCTTTGAAACAACAGCACAACTTATAATGAAACTAAAGTTTAACTAAACTAAAACTAAAGTTTATTTATTCATTCAGATTTATTCATCAGAAAAATTGCAACTGCTGCAAAACGAAATGAGACAAAAGTTAACACAGACACTCTGAGGAGTAAAACAGTTCATGAGCTGAAGATGGACAGACAGGAGTCGTCTTCAGACATTCGGGTTTATAACTAGCAACTTTTATAATGTTGTACAGTACACCACAACCATAAGCACAGCTAGTAGCTAGCTACTGTGTGACTGACCGCAACAACCACACACACACGACACCACGTCACGCACACAGATGAGATCAGCTCAAACTTTGCTCATGTGCGCTTAGCGATTTATTAAACTCACTAATTATTACTTGCTTACCTGTGTAGAAAGGCACCATTAATAATTACTGCTGTTTCAACGTCGCTAGTTGCGTGTGATCAGCTCTGACTGTGTAAACAGAGATGGTCTCCCACTCCCCCTCCCACCTCGTCTCGAACCGGAAACACGCTGGCGATCCGCAGCGATCACGAGACGAGTCCAGGCTCGAGGGCGGCGAAAACTGCGCCCTGAAGAGTCCAATAGTTTTGGACAGATGGGACATAAACTGCGCTAGCGCTAGTTATAATTAGATTCAATGGAAAAGCCGTAGGCGGCGCCCAGCGGGGAACCGGAAGTACGTCACGATCAGAAAACGTTTTTTGAAACAAACAACTCATCATTACTCATAAAATATTTATCCTACAGAACTAAAAACATATATGCATACATTTCGAAATATTTTTATTTTATTATTTCATTTTTATTAAAAAAAAATTTAAATCTTCAAATGGTGAAGAGCTGCAGTTCCAAGGAGGGGCGGCGCCCCATATCGCCCTCTAGTGGCGGCCGCCCCTGATAGAAGGCATATTAGAGGCAGACTTAAAAATGAGAACATAAGGGCAGAATAATATAAAATGAAAATAAATAAAATAATATATACATAATAATTAAATACAAGAGGATAATGATTTAGAATCAACATTTGTGGGCAGTTCCGTCAATATTTCATTTAGGTATTCATATGTTTCAATACATTTCAGAGATTTTAAATATAACTGGAATTCAGATAAAAATATGTTAAAAACTGGGGATGATTTTAGCACTCTTTGTTTATGAATAAAGAATTTCGCCAAACAGAATACAGTATCACATTACAAGAGAGTTCCATTTTTTTTTTGTTTTTCAGTAAAACTCCAAATGTTATCATATCTCTAGAAATAGATTCAGGAAGTATAATTTTGGGTTTGATCCATCTTTCTAAGCAATTCCAAAAGATTTTGGTTTGATTGCATTCATAAAAAATATGGTCTGTTGTTTGAACAGACCATATTTTTTATGAATGCAATCAAACCATTCTATATCTTTTTCACAGAATGAACATTTATTATCATCAATGTTAAAATGATTTCTTAGTAGCTCTTTGGAGGGGTAAATTGCATTTAAAATTTTAAAATGTGTTTCTTTAGCTTTCGGTTGTATGTGAAGTGTTAAATATAAAGTTCTCAACCTCTCAATAGATTTTCTTTCAAATTTGCGGAGTACGTTATTTTTTATTTATTTTCCCAGGGAATAGAGATTCATTTAGACAGTTCCTAATTGTGCAGTTATTGATTTTTTTGTCAGTGAATAATACTCCATTAATAAATAGAGTGGGTAATTGTGGGGTTATATAGGATGATATTCCATTATATTTTGAGTCTGATTAATAAATTGTTTTGGTAATGCTTTAAATAGTCTGGTGAATTCAGGTTTTGGGGGAAGGAATTTATGTTTGGCGCAGAATTGTTCATAATTTAGCATTCGACCATTAGCATCCATTAAGTGTACAATAGACCAAATGTTCTTCTCCATCCATTCTTTATAAAATAATGACTTGTTGCGGTATAGTATGAATCTATTATTCCATATAATAGTGGAGTGTGGTGAGTAATTGTGTACATAGAGCATTTTCCAGTATAATAACACTTGTTTATGGAACTCTGATAGTTTAATGGGTAGTTTATGAATATTGAAATCAGCTATAAGTAGCAGTTTTAGACCACCTATCTTGTTAAATATGTAATTGGGGACACAATACCAGAATAATTCAGAATTTTTAATCCAGGATTTCAACCAATTGATCTTAAGGGTTCCATTAAGGCACTCAAAGTCAATTACTTTCAGACCACCATCTTTAATTTCTTTTACCATGTGACCTTTTCTAAGGTAGTGTGGTCTGTTTCTCCAGATAAAGTTCATGTTCATTTGATTGATGGTTTTGATTAGGCTATTTGGGACAGCAGTGCTACAAGTTGAATATATTAATCTTGACAAGCTTTCCATTTTGGATAGGTGAATTCGTCCTAAAATAGAAAGGTCACGTTGGAGCCATAAATTGAGTTTGAATTTACATTCTTTAATTTTTTTTTCAATGGTTAATGTTGATTCTTGGTTTTTAGTTATAATAGTTCCTAGATATTTGATTTCAGATTTGACTGGAATGCCAGAGATTTCCTTTAGGGATGTGTCATGAATAGCTAAAAGTTCACATTTTTTTTAAATTTAGCGTTAGCCCTGAGGCCTCTGAGAATAATTTGATTTTTTCGATTACAATTGGAACCTGTTCATGATTTTTTAAGAAAACAGTAGTGTCATCTGCTAACTGGCTAATAATTAATTCTGTACCAAAAACGTTTAATTTCTTAATGTTTGTGGAGTGTTTTAGATATATTGCTAACATTTCTGCAACTAAGATAAAAAGATACGGGGAGATAGGACACCCTTGAGGGATTCCTACATTAATGTTAAATCTCGCTGTGGTGCCTTTAGATAGTATTACACAACTATTAATGTTTTGATATAAACCTCTTATTAAATTTATAAATTTATCTCCAAATCCAAAATTTTCGAGAACTGAAAATAAAAATTGATGTCCTACAGAGTCGAAGGCTTTATAAAAGTCAAGGAAAAGAATAAAACCATAATCATTGATCATGTCCCTATATTCAATTAAGTCCTTTACTAGTCTAATATTGTTATGGATTGATCTTCCTTTTAAAAAGCCAGATTGTGATTCTGCAACAATATTTGAGATCCCAGTTTGAAGACGCATGGTGAATATGTAAGTTAGTAATACATAATCTGAATTTCTAAGTGTAATAGGTCTTCTATTTTCAATAATTCTTGGGTCCTTATCTTGTTTTGGGATAGATATAACAACTCCTTGTCTCATTGTCGTAGGTAGAATATAATTTTTAAAAATTTCTGTAAACACTTGATGTAGTAGTATTTTTATGTCTTCCCAAAAATGTTTAGAAAAGTTTCCAGTAAGACCGTCTGGACCAGGTGCTTTGTTCAATGAGCGATTAACAGCCTTATCAAGTTCTCCTATACATAGTTCCCAGACACGTGACTAGAATTCTAGAATTCCACCATTTTAGTAGGATAAACCGACGCGAGCAACCAGAGCTACTCTTGACCAAGGCGCAGTGGTTGGAGTTGAGTTGGAGGAATAAATGTCAGACGAAGCGGTACTGCCCCCTGGTGGAGAAGGGCAACAAGTTGTGAGTTGGAGGAATAAATCATGTCAGACGAAGCGGTATTGCCCCCTGGTGGAGAAGGGCAAAAAGTTGTCACGAAGAAGTTACTCTGAGTGTCCACAACGGAGCAGATTCGCAGCTTTAAATTCATGGATGGATGCTTAAGATCCAGTAACAGAGTTGTGAAGGACGTCCAGAGCTCGTCCTTGCTGTCTTCATGTTAACAGTTCTGGTGAATGGCAGAGTAAGTGATTACACGTAGATGTCCCTCGTAGCTACAGCAGCTAAGCTAGCTCTTTGCTAAAGTAAGATCGGTGTTGTTTACTGCGTGCTAAGCTACGTAGCTTGAGCTACAGTAAATATAACCGATTTTTAACATAACAAAGAATAGCTTAGCTAATGTAACTTGTGCCACAGTAAATATCAGCCATGTGTACTTTAGTAAAAGCTACATCGGCTATGCTAATCTGTGCTACTTTAAAGATCGTTGCTTCAGCTTAACTGATGAGCTAGTAAAGATGGCTGATATTTCTCACATTACTACATTATTTATTTAGCCTATGACTGCCTTTCATACTTAAATTAGTGTTAACAAAATAAATTATTTATAATTATTTCTCAGTCATAGTATTAACGTTTCTCAGTAAATGTCAGATATTTATTTTCCACTGTGATTTGCCTTTAATAAAGTTAGTGGTGAAAAGTTACAATTTGGTAACTCCTTTTACCGTAATCCATTAGTTAAATATTGCTTTAAACCCTGAAAGCATTTTGTTTTCTCTTTCTGTGTAAGGTACCGAGTCCCAGGAGATCGATGAAGCTGGATGGATGAATCTGCTTTTCAAATACATTTGGTGTTGCTGTGAAAACACACATTGCTAAATGAACGTGTGCTTACCTTTAGTTTGAATAAAACAGTTGTACCAAGTTTCACCTTGTTTATTTCAATAATTGTTGTTTAATGTCCATTAATGAGTTCTACTGCACATAAATAAAACCTAGTGATTGTTCTTAATTGGCAACTTACCAGTTTAGTGTTAATTATTAACATGTACAAAAACATGCATGTTCCTGTTCATCCTCCAGTAGTAGACTGATAAAGTTCAGAATAAAAGCTATAATTATAAATTCAAAACAATTTAAACTGAATACAATATGAGAACTGTGGGTGATTTTATATATTTTAATGAAATGATTTATCAAAACACTCTTCAACAAGGAATGATGCATCTGAGTGCAGTTTCTGATTTTAAACAAATGAACAGATTTCTCATCATGTGGGACCATCCGACTGGAGCAGCCAACCCCTCCGGATCTGAGACTGGACGCAGGCATAGGATCTGAGACTGGAAGCAGGCATAGGATCTGAGACTGGACCCGGGTCTACGAACTATTCACTCATCTGTACCTTAAAAAAAATAAAAATATTAGTAAACATTGTCATTTTTTGCATCACAAAGTTTAAAATAAGACTCCAAGTTTGCTACTCAAAGTATAAAAAATAAATACAGTTGCACCTAACCGCTATCGTACTGGTAAATGTGGCTGTCAACTTCAGTGTGGGGTTCTGGTCACGAGTGACGGAAGAATGGAGCGTGAGCTTGACAGACTGATTGGTGCAGCATTTGCAGTTTAAGGACTCTGTACCGGTCCATTGTGGTAAAGAAAGAGCTGAGCTGTAAGACCAGGCCGTCCTGAACATAAATTTTTTTATACATTATATATACATTTATACTTATATATTTTGATTATAATTTTACTGCTGTAAATGTCATAGTTTTACCATTAGTGTGTTACTGTTTCTGTAATTTTTAAACCTCTTATGTTGTTTGTGAAGCAACTTGATAACAGTTTATCTGTGATAATATGATTGAAGCTTTAGATTTTAATCATTTGAGAACCTGTTAATGACCAGATCATTTTTATTATGTCTTGAAACATTAAAGCCTGAAATGGACTGAAAGAGGGTGGACATTTTTTAAACAACTGTAACACGTGTACCTAAAATGTCATTTCCTCCAGGATGACTTCAGCTAGTTTGCAGAGCTGCAGCAGACTCAGGACCAGCTTCACCAGCACACTATCAGTAGGATTAGCTGCAGAGGACAAAAAGAAAAAAAGTTATTATATACAACAGGTTTTTATTCATGCAAAGTTTGTTTTTGTGGAATCACACCGTGACATTTTCTGAGCAGCTCTCGGATCTGCTCTTTGTTGTGAGTTTTGCTTGTTGCATTACCTGTCTCAGTTTGAGACAGTTTATCTGTCATTAACGTGTGTGTGTCAGCCTGATGTCACAGGGTAAATAAAGGTTCAAAATAAATCATTAACAAGCAGCTTCCTAACAACAAAGAGTCTAGGATAAACACGGGTGGGACACCTTGTTCCCGTGAGTGTGTCGAAGTGGAGGTTAGCATTAGCATAGCGTTGCTAAGCTAACGTCAGTAACAGACAGTAACAGAGGAGCAAGAAACTGAAAAAACTGTTTAAACACACACAGTTTCGCAAAATTATTCACATAGAATTTTGGTTTACCTGACAAAAAGTGATCGGAGCATATTCTTGATGTTGTGGAGGGCAAATCATTCTGGTTGATATTACACAGCCAGTAACCTACGCTGCCACTAGTGGTCAGGGAAGGAAGTACTGCCAACCAAAATGGCGGAAAACCCGGAAATACCTCTTATGTGACGTCACATGGGAACTATGTATTGTAATATTGTCGTCACAGGTTTGTTTGTAATTATCTTCTATTTTAGGAATAAATGTTTTAATTTGATTAAGGAAGGTGTAAGATTTTTGTGCAAAAATTTGGAAGTATAGGTTGTTATAAAATTTAAAGATCTCTGTTGCTATTAATTTTTCATTGTTGGTTTCTATATCATTATTATTAAAGATTTGATAGAGTTGTGTTGTTGCCTTCTTTTTTCCAAGTTACAGAAGTAGGCAGTGTTTTTTTCTCCCTCCTCAATCCATCTCGCTCTTGATCTAATAAACGCTCCTTGGGTCCTTTGGATATACATTTCATCTAGTTTAGATTGGAGGTTTAGCATTCGTTGTTTGTCTTCTACTGAGGGATTAATCTTATTACAATATATATTTAGTTGTTGTATAATATCAAGTTCTTTTTCTTGGAGTTCTTTTTTAATTTGTTTACTGAATGAGATAGAGAATTGTCTAATCTTGTATTTTAGGAATTCCCATTTCTGGACTGGGCTTTTTAATTCTACAGAGTTGTTTATGTTCAGGATTAATTCCTTGATTTTTTGGCAATAGGTGTCACTTTTAAGAAGGTTGGAGTTAAATTTCCAATATTTACTTGTACCTGGTTTCCAGTTTTGGGGTTTAACTTGTAAGGAAATGAGACTGTGGTCAGTTAAAGGTGCAGCAGAGATATCAGAATTGATTTCATTGGTCAATAAGTCATTTGCTACAAGCCAGTGATCAATTCTTGATTTGCTAATTGAGCCAAACCAAGAGAATTTTATACTATTGGGATTAAGATGACGCCACACATCAACTAGATTTTGTTCATTGCAAAAGTTATTAAATATTTTGTTTGGGTAACTTGAGTTATGTTTAGAAGGCCACTTATCATAAAATTCATCTTGAACTAGGTTGATATCCCCTCCAATTATGACATTTTTTGTCGAGTAGGTTAATTTAAGGTGATCTAATTTTAAGGCTATTTCTTCCAGCAATAATTTGTTTTGGCTTAAGTTATTATATCCATATATGTTTAACAAAATAATTATTAAGTTATCCAAACATATAGCGAGAAATAACCAGTGACCATTTTCATCCATCTTATCTGAAATGATCCGGCCTTGGAAGTTTTTTAGAAGAATCGCTTCTCCTGCTGATCTTGAAGAGCCATGACAAAAAATAGCTTCATCTCCCCTCATGTTTTGAGTGGGTTTCTAGTAAGAATATTACATTTGCATTTTTCCCTTTACAGAATAAAAAAAAAAAAACGTTTCCTCTTCGTTAAGTCTCTGAGGCCCCTTGCATTAACAGAAATTAGTGAAAGTTCACTTTTCAAGTTAAACATAAAAAAATACTTGTGGAACTTTAGAACAATATTTGATAAACGCTTGATTGGGTGGAAAATATGTCAGCGGTAAAGGAGATTTATTGTTACCGGTAATCTTTTAATTTCTACTTGCTTACTGGGTGAACTTTTGAGTTTTCTTTATTTTATTTTATCTAAAACTGTTCTGAGTTCATGTTAAGTGTTAAACTTTCTTTTGGTTCTTTAAACGTCAGGGGATTGAAATCGGAGAGCTTTGAACACGTTCCGAGGGAGGCGGGGGACATGGAGTCCGAGTGGGCCGTGTTCCGCGCCTCTATTGTCGAGGCAGCTTATCGGAGCTGTGGCCGCAAGGTTGTTGGTGCCTGTCGAGGTGGCAACCCTCGAACCCGGTGGTGGACACCGGCAGTGAGGGATGCTGTCAGGCTGAAGAAGGAGTCCTATTGGGCCTTTTTGGCTTGTGGGACCCCGGAAGCAGCTGATAGGTACCGGCAGTCCAAGCGGCATGCGGCTCGGGTGGTTGCTGAGGCAAAAACTCGGGCGTGGGAGGAGTTCGGAGAGGCCATGGAGAATGACTTCCGTACGGCTTCGAGGCGATTCTGGTCCACCATCCGGCGTCTCAGGGGGGGAAAGAGGTACGAGACCAACACCATTTATGGTGGAGGTGGCGTGCTGCTGACCTCAACTCGGGATGTTGTGAGTCGGTGGGCGGAATACTTCGAAGACCTCCTCAATCCTACTGGCACGTCTTCCACTGAGGAAGCAGAGCCTGGGGACTTTGGGTCGGGTTCTCCGATCTCTGGTGCTGAGGTCGCCGAGGTGGTTAAAAAGCTCCGCGGTGGCAAGGCTCCGGGGGTGGATGAGATTCGCCCGGAGTTCCTTAGGGCTCTGGATGTTGTAGGGTTGTGTTGGCTTACGCGACTCTGCAATATCGCGTGGACATCGGGGGCAGTTCCCTTGGATTGGCAGACTGGGGTGGTGGTTCCCCTATTTAAAAAGGGGGACCGTAGGGTGTGTTCCAACTATAGGGGGATCACACTCTTAAGCCTCCCTGGTAAGGTCTATTCAGGGGTTCTGGAGAGGAGGGTCCGTCGGATAGTCGAACCTCGGATTCAGGAGGAGCAGTGTGGTTTTCGTCCTGGTCGTGGAACACTGGACCAGCTCTACACCCTCAGCAGGGTCCTGGAGGGTGCGTGGGAGTTTGCCCAACCAGTTTACATGTGTTTTGTGGACTTGGAGAAGGCATTCGACCGCGTCCCTCGGGGGGTTCTGTGGGGGGTACTCCGGGAGTATGGGGTACCAGGCCCTTTGATAAGGGCTGTTAGGTCCCTGTACGACCGGTGTCAGAGCTTGGTCCGCATTGCCGGCAGTAAGTCAGGCTCGTTTCCGGTGAGAGTTGGACTCCGCCAAGGTTGCCCTTTGTCACCGATTCTGTTCATAACTTTTATGGACAGAATTTCTAGGCGCAGCCAAGGTGTTGAGAGGATCCGTTTTGGTGACCTTAGAATCGCTTCTCTGTTTTTTGCAGATGATGTGGTCCTACTGGCTTCATCAGTTCGTGATTTACAACTTTCACTGGAGCGGTTTGCAGCCGAGTGTGATGCGGCCGGGATGAGGATCAGTTCCTCCAAATCCGAGGCCATGGTCTTGAGCCGGAAAAGGGTAGCATGCCCTCTCCGGGTCGGGGAGGAGGTCCTGCCCCAAGTGGAGGAGTTTAAGTATCTCGGGATCTTGTTCACGAATGAGGGAAAACTGGAGCGTGAGATCGATAGGCGGATAGGTGCAGCGTCCGCAGTGAAGCGGGCGCTGTACCGGTCTGTCGTGGTGAAGAGAGAGCTGAGTCAAAAGGCAAAGCTCTCAATTTACCGATCGATCTACGTTCCCACCCTCATCTATGGTCATGAGCTTTGGGTTATGACCGAAAGAACAAGATCTCGGATACAAGCGGCTGAAATGAGTTTTCTCCGCAGGGTGGCTGGACTCTCCCTTAGAGATAGGGTGAGAAGCTCAGTCATCCGGGAGGGACTCGGAGTAGAGCCGCTGCTTCTCCACATCGAGAGGAGCCAGTTGAGGTGGCTCGGGCATCTGGTTAGGATGCCTCCTGGACGCCTCCCTGGTGAGGTGTTCCGGGCATGTCCCACCGGGAGGAGACCCAGAGGAAGACCCAGGACACGCTGGAGGGACTATGTTTCTCGGCTGGCCTGGGAACGCCTTGGGATTCCCCCAGAGGAGCTGCTCCAAGTGGCTGGGGAGAGGGAAGTCTGGGCCTCCCTACTTAGGCTGCTACCCCCGCGACCCGACCCCGGATAAGCGGAAGAAGATGGATGGATGGATGGATGGATGGGATTGAAATGAATTTTTAAAAGGAAAGCCACTTTTTTATTTTGCAAGGGACAAAAATCACATTGTTTATTTCTGCAAGAGACTCACTCCTCAGATGTGGACGCGCGTTTCTGGAGGAATCAATGGGGCGACAAGATGCTGTTCAGCCATGGTTCGACCCGAACAGGAGGGGTAGCTATATGTTTCAACAATTTCCCAGGAGAAGTAGTCACACACCGGACTGACACCGAGGGACACTGGCTGACAGCTGTGGTGAGAACGGATGGTTTATTCATCATACTGTGCAACATATACGGGTATAACAATGACAGTCAAAACAGAGTCATGTTAACAGACGTAACAAATGTGATTTCAGAACTTAAAGGTCGATATCCTACTAATTATATTTTGATGGGAGGGGATTGGAACATGACTCCTGACGAGTGGGTGGATAGATGTCCTCCAAGATCTGGGAAACCTCAAGTTAACTGTATAATGAATGACTTTATGATAAACAACAATCTAAATGATATTTGGAGAGTATTGAACCCAGGGTCTCAAAGCTTTTCATGGTTTAAGCCAAATGGGAGTTGTAAATCTAGGATTGACTTTTGGTTGGGGAGCGACATTATATTAAATCACACTTCAAGAATTGAAACTTCAAAAGCTCCTCTTTCAGACCACTGCTTCATAGAACTGAATCTGGAACCTGTAGTTAAGAAATCACACAAAAAGGGCTACTGGAAATTCAATGCCAAACTGTTACAATGTGAGGAATATTGTAAAAAGATTAGAGAATTGATTAATGAAGTTGAATTTAATGACTCGATCATAGGATACATCAATAAATGGGAATTTCTCAAGTTTAAGATAAGAGAATTTAGCATCAAATATAGTAAAAACCTAAATTATGAGAAAAAAAGATTTGAAAGTAATATTTTAAAAGAAATACACCAATGCTGTATCAAACAGGATCTAAATAATGAAGAGAAAAATAATCTTATGGAATTACAATCCAAACTAGATCAACTTTATCTGAACCGAGCACAAGGTGCTTTTGTGAGATCTCGTGCAAAGTGGATTGAGGCAGGGGAAAAGAACTCTTCTTATTTCTTTAACTTAGAACGTAGCAGACAGCAGAATAACTGTATCTCAAGTCTTTTAATAAATGAGAATGCATGTAAAGATCCTAAAATATTAGAGAAAGAAGTGTTTTAAGTTTTATTCTGAACTATACTCAGCTAAATACTCAGAAGACTGTGAATGTTTTTTTTAATAGCATCTCTACTCTGATACCAAAGATTGAAACTTCCTTCAAAGAAAATTGTGATGCTGAATTTAAAATGGAGGAGCTGGATTCAGTTAACTTATTATGAAAATGATCTCAAATAAATAAATAAGGCGGATAGGTGCAGCATCCGCAGTGAAGCGGGCGCTGTACCGGTCTGTCGTGGTGAAGAGAGAGCTGAGTCGAAAGGCAAAGCTCTCAATTTACCGATCGATCTACGTTCCCACCCTCATCTATGGTCATGAGCTTTGGGTTGTGACCGAAAGAACGAGATCTCGGATACAAGCGGCTGAAATGAGTTTTCTCCGCAGGGTGTCTGGACTCTCCCTTAGAGATAGGGTGAGAAGCTCAGTCATCCGGGAGGGACTCGGAGTAGAGCCGCTGCTTCTCCACATCGAGAGGAGCCAGTTGAGGTGGCTCGGGCATCTGGTTAGGATGCCTCCTGGACGCCTCCCTGGTGAGGTGTTCCGGGCATGTCCCACCGGGAGGAGACCCAGAGGAAGACCCAGGACACGCTGGAGGGACTATGTTTCTCGGCTGGCCTGGGAACGCCTTGGGATTCCCCCAGAGGAGCTGCTCCAAGTGGCTGGGGAGAGGGAAGTCTGGGCCTCCCTACTTAGGCTGCTACCCCCGCGACCCGACCCCGGATAAGAGGACGAAAATGGATGGATGAATGGATGGACCTCAAATAAATCCCCAGGCTCTGACGGTCTCACTGTAAATTTTTACAATTTTTTGGGGGAAGATATAAGGAAAATACTATTCAAAGCCTTATTGGATTGTATTGATAAAGGATAATTGATGTCAAGTATGAAACAAGGACTGATTGTTCTGATCCCTAAAGCAGGCAAAGAGAAAATACATTTAGATAACTTAAGACCTATTACCTTACTGAATACGGATTATAAAAAAAATTATGCTGCTATTGCAGCTAGGCTCAAGAAAGGAATTTCAGATATAAAATGGCCGTGGCGTAGTGGTAATGGCAGTCGTCTCCCGATTGGAAAGTTGGCGGTTCGACTCCCGGGACCCGCACCATGTGTCGTTGTGTCCTTGGGCAAAACACTTAACCCTGAGTTGCTCTCGGTAGGACTGGAAAGCACCTTGCATGGTAGTCTGCCGCCACCGGTTTATGAATGTGTGTAGCATTCAATGTGTGTAGCACTTTGAGATTTTCAGTAATGAAAAGTGCGTTATAAATTGAATTAATTATTATTATTATTATAATTAGTGAAACTCAGTCAGGTTTTCTGAAAGGACGATTTATTCACAATAATATTAGACTTGTTTTAGACTTAATTGATTACAGCGATTTGATTGACGGAAACGGATTTATTCTTTTCTTAGATTTTTACAAAGCATTCGACTCTGTTGAACATACATTTATCTTTAAAACACTTATTCATTTAGGATTTGGAGAAAATTTCAGGGATTTACCGTAATTAAGATGCTGTATAAATGGTAAATAAAGCTTATTTATATAGCGCTTTCCAGCCCCCTGTGAGGAGCCCCAAAGCGCTTTACAATACCAGCCATCCACCCATTCATTCAGACATTCATACACCGGTAGTGGTAGCCTGCCTTGCAAGGCGCCATCCAGACCTACCGGGAGCAACTTAGGGTTAAGTGTCTTGCCCAGGGACACGACGACACATGGTGGGTGGATGCGGGATTCGAACCTCCAACCTTCCGATCAGGGGTCGACTGCCATTACCACTACACCACGGTCGCCCTATAAAGACATAAACAGTTGTGTAACCCTAAGTCATGGAACCTGTAACAGATTCAGTATTAGTAGAGGAATCCGTCAGGGCTGTGGAAGCTCACCATTGTTATTCATAATGGTTGCAGAGATGCTGTCCATATAATTAAAAACAGTGGAATAACCGGAATTGATGTAATGGACAAGCAAATAATAATAAGTCAACTAGCTGATGATACAACCCTTTTCTTGAAAAATGAAGATCAGATTCCTGTAGCACTTCAAACCATAGATCTTTTTTCTAAAGCCTCGGGACTTCGATTAAATATTAATAAATGTGAGCTATTTTCCCTGAAGGATCAGCCGACGCTATCAATATGTAACACAAATGTTAAAAAGAGGTAAAATACTTGGTTGTAGTGATAACAAAGGATAAAATGGTTTCTGATAAGGTGAATATTTGGAACAATATTGACAAATGTAAATAGATTCTAAATAGGTGGTCACAGAGGGCCATTTCAATTTTTGATAGGATTTTATTAACCAAGATGGACAGTCTTTCCAGATTTATTTATCCAGCATATTCCCTTCCTATATCAACCAAGATGATAAAGGCTATCAATACTTTAAATTTTAATTACATTTGGAGGAAAAAAAATCACTATATATGTAAAAATGACTTGATTAAAACTTACGAAGATGGTGGAGGGAATGCAATAGACTTTGAAATTATGAATGGTACGTTGAAACTTAAATGGCTAAAAAAATTCTAAATAATAATCTTTCAATTTGGTCATATATACCCAATTTGGTGTTCAATAAGATAGGGGGACTTCATTTTCTCTTAAAATGTGATTTTGAATTTAGCAGATTACCAGTGAAACTCTCAAAATTTCATAAACAGGTTCTTCTTTACTGGAAAATCACTTTCAGTCATAATTTCACACCACACAATACACCAGTGTGGAACAATAGGTACATTCTAAGTAACAAAAAAAAAAAATCTATATTTATCGAGGAATGGTGTTCTAAAGATGTGTGGGCTGTGGCACATTTCATGGACAACGAAGGAAACATTTTACAATTTCAAGAGTTCTGTAAAAAATTTCAACTCCATTGTGATGAGAAAAAATATAATCAAATTTTAAAGGCTATTCCAGTCTCTCTTAGAGCTATGGTGAAACAAGATATTTTATTCTCTGACATTTCCCCTGGTCTGAAACAACTATGTATTGATGGAGTTGCTTTCTCTGACTATCAATGCAACAATACATTTTTGAGAAACAAATTACTGCATCACTATTCTCCTAATTTAATTAGGAGACAATATATTCTGAAGGACTTTAGTAAAGTAGACATCAAAAAGATCAGAACTAATTTTATATCATATCCAGTCCCGCCTAAAGCCAAAGAAATTAAATTAAAAAATCTTAAACAGAATTTATCCTACTAAGGAATTTCTAAGGACAAAATTTAAAATGGACACTGGAAATTGTGTTTTTTGTGAAACAGAGAGTGAGAACCTGGAACATCTTTTCTTTGATTGCAGGGTAGTTAAACAATTTTGGCTTGATTTTAAAATGTGGATCCAATCCAAAGGGATTCAGCTACTGACTCTCACTTTAAAAGAAATTAAATTTGGGTTAATTAACACGATTGAAAATAATGAATATGCTATCAATAATTTGATTTTATTAGCTAAACATTACGTTCATAAATGTCGTTTTTTCAAATGTAAACCTAATGTGAACCACTGGAAGAATGAGTTAAAGTCCTATGCAAAATCTTTAAAATATGTAAATGAAAAAAATGCTGGCAAATTTCTTAGTTTCTTGGCTGATTTCAATTTCCTTATATAGTTTGTATTTTTATTTTTTTATTATTGCTCTTTATTTGTTTTATTTACACCATGTCATGAATCACCTTTTGTAACTGATGATTGTAAGAATTGGTACTTTTTGTTTTGTATTGTTAATAGTTAAGTAAAGTAAAAAAAAAAACATAAATGTTGAGCTCAGGTTAGAGGTGGTACGGTAGTTGCTGAGAGTTGTCCTCAACAAACGGCTGATGTCACATCATTTACAAGAATCCACCTGGTCTAGTTTTTATCTACAAGACTATATTGTTTTATATCGATATATTGCCCAGCCCTACATAACATAATCTTATGGTTTAAAGGTGGCGGGCGATATGGATTCCTTCAAAGAAAACTAGTCACTAATGATAATAACAATAATAATAATGTTTCTTTGTAATGTTATTTCAGCCTCAACTTGTCAAGAGTGTTTGTTGAAGGATGTGTTGCAGGAGAACCAACAAAAGATCAAATCTCCAAAACAAGTCGGAGGAATTCATTCCAAGATGAATTTCATGAGTTTTCTGTCGTGTCCATTTCAATCTGAGCTCAGTGAATAAAAAAAAAAACAGGAAACAAACGTTTGGGAAGGAGATTAAGAACGAGATGTGGGACTCCTCAAATACCTACATGAAACAAAACAAGTCTCAATAATCCAGGTGGAGAAATCTAACAAAGTCAGGTCCTCTGGATGGAAATGAATAAATAAATAAAAATGTAAAAAGTTGAAATGTCTCGTCTTTTATCCAGGTTCCAGGTACATGGGTTCTTTTTTACTCTTGGCCAAAAGGATGGCCCAGCACAGAAGATCAACATCATCAGGTCAGGACTCTGTGGTCTACACTCATCTCCAGGTCAGAGGTCACTCTTTCAGGGATGAAGATGTTCACATCCTTGATAGAGAGGAACAATGGTTTGAGAGAGGAGTAAAGGAGGCCATCTTTGTGAAAAGAAAGCATCCATCATTAAACAGGGGTGCATTCTTTCAAACATTTTTATTTATTCTTAAATCATTTCCATCGAGAGGATCTGACTTAACTTTGTTAGATTAAAAAATAATAATAAAATATTTAAAAATCTGTTTTTAATCATCATGACACGCAGAGGTCAGAAAATATGATTTTTTATGATGATGCTGAGAAGTTTAAATGAAAGAAGTGCCTGAACGTCAGTCTTTATGCAGTATTTATTGATCCCCAGCTTCATATAAACTGGATGTTGAGGCATAAACATTTTACATTTGAACAAAAATATAACCAATATTTACAATTATTGTATTAAAAATACAAAAACAACAAATGCGTACTCCACCGATTGTCTTTTTAAAAGACGTACAGGTTAAAGTCGTAGAAGAAAACACAAACCAGCTAAATGTACAGATCTCACCGACATCACACTACACTTATCTTGTACGTCTCTGTGCAACTTCTTGTTTTCCAAACAGGACTGGACCTGCTAATATGCACATCATGTTCAGAGCGTCACCACGGCGTTACAAACAACTCATTAACACTTTTATCTGCAGCCGTTACAAAAAGTGATTTACAAAACTGACAGGAACCAGATTAGTGTGTCGTCACAGAACACAATGGAAAACGCCGCTCGCCGTTCCCGTCCAGTCTGAACTCCCAGGACTGATCAATGTGATCGGTGCCGCGCGGTGATCCAGGAAACATTTCATGTTGTGACTGGCAGCGTAAAAAAAACAACTAAGTACTTCATTTGTCGACTTCTCCACCGGAGTCAAAGAGAAGGAAATGTTGAGGCGAGCTGCGGTCGTTGATGTTTGGACCATTCACAGAGACGAGACCACAACACGACGCCGACGGTTCTGTTGGAGCCACCAACACGTGACCTCTTCTTATTCTCACTCTTTCATGTTTGTTCTTTTTTAAGGAGGGGAAAATTCTCAAATAAGGCATTTTGATTTACAGTTTGATTCTACTCCAAGGTGACGGACAGGAACACAACCACGACAGCTTAAGGCGCTTCGACATTCACAACATGTTCGATCGGAGAAAAAAAAAAAAAGAAGATGAGAAGGAGTGAGCGCCGCAGGACCCGCTGGAGGACGAGCTCGTCTGGAGTCTCTGAAGGTGGCGTCTCTGAGCTGCGCCTCAAGCGTCACGGCGTTTTCTCTCAGAGCTGACGGGGTCACGAGTCCACGG